>LPNX011071862.1:166130-219265 GCA_001517045.1 Pseudotsuga menziesii
TATATATATATATATTAAAGTTTTAAAGTTTTTTCGGTCTATTTATAGGCTCAAATCAATATCTCCTTCAGTCCCATAACCAATGAAAGTTCCATCCTTTTTCTGTTGTTACTTTGCCATTGTTTAAGCAATAAGTGTCGTTTTTAGTTGTTCCAAAGGCTAGGGCTTGTTGTTTGGGTTAGATTTCTTTTCTAGCCAAATCCCGTAATAAGAAAAGAGTAAAAAATCCAGAAATAAATAAAGAAGAAGAGTATTATGGGCATCAACCAATCTTGAAGCTAAGCTCACAGTCTGAAGCCTGTATAAATACAACAAACTATGGGACAATCTTGGACCAAAAGTGTATATCCGGGCAAGCAAAATAGGAATTTTGGATAAGCAAGCCACCATCCATCGCCAAGGCCAGCCAGATTCAATTGAGACCGGCTAGATTAAGAGTCTCCCAATAAAGGAATCGGAAAATAAGGGAATTGGTGTACTTCTCCCTATGGGTTGTTGTGGTCAGGGCAATGAGAGGGACCTTTTAAAGGTGAATGTGAATTTAAATAGAATAACCTTACCATGCTTTCTTATTTATATATATGTATAAAAACTCATTGACTTTGATACTATATTGCATCTTACTTTCTCAAAAGTGTTCACCATTTTAATTTCCATTACTAGATTTTTATTTGGTAGAGCTCGACGTTTAAGACTCAAATCCAATAACTAGAACCGTTAAAGAGCTAGGCTCTTAAGCGATCAATATTTCCTATAAACAAAGTATAGGGATGAGCTCGCTCAACCCTCAACAAACAAAACATAAAGTTCAATTCTTTAAAATATTACAACTAGGATTTTAAATATTGAAACTCAACTTTCAATAAGAAAACGTAAGTCTCATCCTTCAATATTTATTGTATATTAACATTTAACTCCTAAATATTAAAGCTCGACTCATTTTTTTTTCAACCATGAGAACCTATCCATGCCACTCAACGAATTGCACCACATGGATACCTAAACTCATGAGCCATGACCAGCCCTCAGACCCAGTGGTAACAACAGGAGTACAACCAGCCACCGTAGTCGTACAAGAATTTTCTGGGGTGTGGTATGCTTTTCCACACCTCCCTTGCAGGAATCGAAACCAGACTTCTATCAGGGTCGACCATCAAACCTCCACGCTGCCCAGCCATTGCTACCACTAACCATGAGGTTTGAACATGACACCTCATGAGGACTAAACCCCACAGAGACCAAATGAGCTACACCTCATGGCTTCATATTTTAACAAACAAATATATAGAATTTATCTTTAACCCCCAAATAGATTGACTCCCAGCACACCAAACATAGGAAGGGTTCTGCATTCTGCAACCTACATTAAATGATTAAACAAAGCTCTGTGCTTTCAAGCAATAAAATAGTTATATAGAACCTGCGTATTCTCATACAATACAATGAATGGATAGAACCAATTCCTTGTTCACCATTTTAATTTTCATTCCGAGGTATTGTTAACAGCCGAAATGCAATGATGGCCAAAATCATTTCAGGAGAGGAGAATTTCACTCAAAATAACCCTAGTTAGAGTAGTCCGAAAAGAAGAATGCCCACTACAGAGCAACTGGTTCTGGAGCTTACAATTCCTGAGCACAGGGAGAATGCTCTCCTCGACCTATCCAAGGTGCTTCACATTCTTTATCTTACTGGTTCTGCCTTCGAAACCCTATATAAAGTATTTCCATTGTGAAATTTGGTTCCTTCTCTGTATCAGGACTAATCTTTTTGGGAATATTAGGGTTAGAAAATTGATTGTCTTGGGCATTTTTTTTAAGCTTTTAGGAATGCCAGGGAGCCTCTGCTCTGGCGGTTTCAGGAAATTTGTTGCTTCATCCAGGGCTTTGGATGTCCTTCCATCATTTCCTTTTGCATATTATGTTTCCTTGTAGACTCAATTATAACTTGTTTTGAGAGATTACACTGAGGTTCTATTTCATTTTTGTTAAACTTGCCTGGTGTATTCTGTTTCCCTTCCCATGGCTCTGTGTTGGCCTACATCCTTAACGATTAGTTTTATAAACCCATAATGTGTGATACTAGTTTCTGGTTTATTTTCCTTCTTGGTCGTTGAGCTCATCAATTGAATAAGAAAACGCAGTAGAAAGTAGGGCATACTTACTTACCTCTTATGTAGTATGTGGATCAGCATCCAAAAGTGGTATCCGTATAGTAGCTTGAATCAGCCCTCGCAGGTCACGAATTTTTTAATTACAAAGGCTACATGCCTCCATTTCTTGGCCAAGGAACTCCACTGGACACCCTTGCTATTTCCAATCAGCCTCTCATTGGCCTCTTGTCAAAATCCAAGCCTCGAATGATTGTCCCCTACCTGATGGTCAGAGTCAATGGCCAATGTACTATAGTTGGTGTTATAGCTGATTTTACCACACCTGATGAATCACACTTGTATGGCCTTCCCCTGTCCCTCTACAGACTCTTTGGACCCCATGGACCTTTTTTATACCTTTGATGTTTCCAAGATCATCCCTAAAAACATGCTTAATTTGCTATAAGCGACTTTTAAACCCTTTCTCGCGTATATACACAGGTTTGACCCCTAAAACTATGTACATTGGGATGTGTACAAAAATCCAAATCCTTTTGGAGTTTTCCTTGACATGGATCTGACTCACCTATCTCCTAGCCTTCCATATGCCTTGAGATCGCTTGGATTCGACCTTTCATTACCCCATTGAAAAGCTATATAAGGAACCCTTTGGATACATTGAAGGCATAAGAGAATTGAGAGCAAAGAAACTATAGTCCATTGTTGCCAGAACTTGTGCTTGAGTCTGCATCCCTTTGTCCCTTGAAGCACTTTGGTGTTCTTCCCAAGCTTGCCTTTTGATTGTGAGCTTGCTATCTAGAGATGGAGGATTGAGGTGGTGGAGGCCCAAGTGGGGGATTTAGTTTCTTTAATTTGCAGACGTGCTGACAAAGTTCGTATTCATTGTAATCTCTGATTTTATATTAATAAAAATATCTTTTCCTGTCCAATAATGTATGTTTGAATGAATAATTTATCCATGGATGATTTCAAATGCTTATACATTGTTGATTATATATGCTAGAGTAGATCTAACACCAATATATAGTATGCTTGTCTTGTTTACTTGTTGTTGAGGAAGTGATTCATCAATTCAAGCTAAAGTTGGAAAGCTCAACAAGGATCTACTTCAACCGTCCGGAATAAGGTACGAGGTTCGATCCTTTAGTGTTGGATATTTGATTTCTCTTGCATATTGGAAAGGATTGATTTCTAGAGTCAAGTTGTCTATTGTGGTACCCCAAGCCATAGGAATTTCTCTTTGTAACAGAATTGGTGACTCCACTGGGGATGTTCCTTGTTTTGATTTGGGGTTTGGGGGCACAATGTGCTTGATATTCATGACTTGCTCTTTGTTTCTCCTTGTTTCTGTGTTGCATTTTATAGTATGTTCATCCATTGACACTCCCCTTTATTGGTTTGATCCTGGGCCTACTTTTTACCACTGCCTTCTCTGTATACGCAGGTTTTTGGCCAAAATTCGCGTACATACACGGACTTTTGGCCAAAATTCGCGTGTACACGCAGGTTTTTGGCCAAAATCTGCGTATACATGCAGCTTTTTGGCCAAAAGTCGCATATATACGCAACTATTCTTTAAACAGTCATGTACATCCTCCCTTTTGGTGAGTTTGAAGTTGTGGGAAGTTGTTGGGTGGGTTGTGAGTGTGGTTGGGTCTTCCTTGGGTCTGATGTTGTCTGTTGGATGCTTCTTTTGTGACCAGAGACCGCTTTTTCATTGATTTTTATTTGAAAGTAGTTTTAGTCATTTATCCTTTTTGTTTTTCCATTAGTGCATTACTCTTTTTTGTCTCGGTGTCTTGCTGGGCTTGTGTTTTATACTTGCTGCAAAGACTGAGAGTTTTAGATGACTTTTATTGCATTTTTCATTCTTTGATATTGAAAAATACAAAGTAGTTGCACTCTTAGTTGCATCTTAGATATGGATTTGAGGAGGTACTTGCATTGGATTGCTTGGATGAGATTTGTGTTTAGGATTTCATATAGGAAGGATTGCATTGGCATTCAGAAAGGAATATATATTTATGCATCTCATGTAGTGGCATACCCTATTTTTCATTTGACAAAGATTGCACTTAGCATTGTTTGTTATGGTGTGCATATTTACTTCACCGCTGAGTCATAACTTCCTTAGTTGCACAGCCATTTCCCTTTCAGTAATTATAGCCAATTAAAATCAATGCTTAATTAAAATGGATTACACTATTTTCTTTTATAGGGTACACCAACAAGATTAGGTTTTAGGGTCTTGGAATAGTTCAGTGTGGGTAAATTCTCCAAGACCACTAAACAACAACATGTATGTGTCTGTCCAGGTGAGAGTGTGAAATTCCTTGGTATAATTAGTGTTTCTTAGGATCCTCCTCTTACAAGGGAGTTAAGCACGAGGCAGTGTGAGTGGTTATTGATTGGGATGACCCCTAGTCATAAATGAGTAGCACCGGAGATATTTCTAGGATTGTATTTGTATCTGGGGGCTCTTTCAAGAGTTTTGGGCTTTGCTACCCTGCCCATATGGTCGATCCCGCCTACGATTGTCCGCCTGAGCATTGATTATATTGAGGTGACCTTAGTTTCCTTGCCTAGGTTATTGAGGGGGTACTTTGCAGGGGTTATTCTGCAGGTGTCCTGGCCAGGTAGAGGTCAGACAGCACAGTCGCTTTATGCGTTGAAGCTGAGGGCCACTATAATTGGTTATGTACCTCCACTTATAGTGTATGGGAGTTTCGAGCCTCTCCTAGACGAGACATACCTGCTGCATTTGGGAGCTCACATATCCTCCCCTTGGTTTGCTTGTATTTTGGTTGTATTTTTTCTTAGGAGTGTGCTCTTTGTGCGCTAGTTGGCCTTTGGGATCGCGGTTACTTGAGTATATTTATGCTCTCTTGAGTTTGGGTCCTTTTATTTTTGGCATTCTTGGTATACTATCACTTGTCCTTGGCCCTAGTACGGACCCTAGTGTTGAACTTGGAGGCATCATATCCCCTTACCCTGCTCATAGATTTAGGAGTGGTCACATTCTGCCCTCTACTCCATTTGTGGAGGATGTTGACTCCCTTCTCTCGATCTTTACACCAGTGGTCACCCTCACGGGGTGGTACTGGATGCGTGAACTTTAGGTATACACCTTACTTTCCTTCTTATGTCCCATCGTTCATCGCATTGTTTCCTTTAGGTGCAGTTGTCATGATCATTCCTCCCTATATCCTATAGTTTGGATTCTTTATTGAATATCTTGGGTTGTTTTGGACTAATATGGTTGTCATGTAGGGTCCAGTTTTTGTACACTCTCTCTGAGGTTTTGACCCATTTGTTCCCATCACAGGTATTATGTCTGAACTAGCATATAGGTTAGGATATCACATCCGCTTGCACTTATGCATTGCCTTATGACCATTCCATCTTAACCTTAGGTACAAACCCATTCCATGGTATCGTGAAACCTTCATGCTGTTGTTAGAAGTGGTACTATGTGAATGGTAGATCTTTCCTATACATGGGTGTCCTAGTTAGCTCCGTTTTGCATTTGGTACCCATGCTGTGAGTCCTCTCTTAGGTCCAGGAGTCCCTTTTTAGTCCCGCCATGTCCTTGAGCAAGAGCCTCATACTCCTCTTAATCTGTTTGCTGGCCTTTTTTCCCTTGGATTCCCTTGTATATGTCAAGTTGTAATTGCATTATCATGAGCTTTTCCTACCTTATTGAGCCTTATGCCAACTTCCCTGACTTTGAGTATCATCCATATAACCTGAGCTTGTCTCATGTCTAGCCACGCAAAGCCATTTTGTATATCTGTTGCAGCTCGATTCCCTTTTTAACCGGGAGGGGAATTTCCCCCAAGTGTCGCTATCCTACACATGTATCCTTGCATTGAGCATAGGTATGTTCCACTACTTGGAACTAGTTTGTTCACCCATATGACACTCGTCTCCTCCTAGTCTATAACTATAAAGCAGTTTTATTCTTTTTCAAGCTTTTAAATATTTGAAAAAGTCCAAAAAAATTTAAAAAACCAAAAAGCCAGACAAGGAAAGATGTTATCTTTTGGCAGCTGTCGAGTCGTGTCGCCTTCGAATAGAACACTGTATATCACATCCGTTGGTTGGGTTTATAGTTTGACTTTAGGAGTTGTACTCGTTTATCTGAGTTTATCTCCACCGACTGGTTAAGCTTCCAGTCCCCGTGGAGCCTCTGTTGATGCCTCCTGTGTTGCAGAGATGTCCCAGTTTTGTATATCGAGTCTATGCTGCCTTTATTCAGTCACCATTTGTCGTTATGCTCTTGTTCGAAGGAAGTTGAAACCTGAGTCGGCCATTCCTTAGCTATCTTGACTTTGCATGTCGGCCATTGCCAGTACAGTTATTGGTTCGTGCACCTTATGATCGAGTCCTTCCACATTATACAGCTTTGTTGAGTACCTCGTGTTGGATGATGGAGGATGCCTTAATGCCCTCCTTCCAGCGAATTTCATCCCATCGACTTCAGATCATGTATTCTAGGATTGGAATCTAGAGTCATTTTTTAGTGCCTTGAGACTTGCAGTCATCAGTGGCATGTTCTCTCGCCATCGACAATTTTTGGGAATACATCAATGTACCCTAATCGATGGATCCTCTCAAGTGTTCGACCACAACACATTTATTCACATTTGTTAGTTTGCACTCTAGTACCTTGATTCCCATTATCATTATCGGTGGGTGATCTCACGTTTATTAACTATATACATCAATGACCGGTAATCAGACGATGGACTACTATGTTCAACCTCGACACCTCTATTCACATAGTAGGACTTGTACTCGTAGTGGTTTGTGTAGAAGACCTTCCATATTGGTGGCATCTCTTATATGCTACCTCCTTGATCGTGCCAGTGTTCATGAGATTTTAGCTCTCGTGACTTGATTCCAGTATATGTCAGACATTTCCAGCTATTATGGAGATCTTGATCCATTGTATATCTTCAGCCATTATGGAGATCATGATCCTTTGTATATCTTCATCATGAAGATTTTGATCTATGTATATTGTTCGTGGCAATGACCACTTATTTCATATTTTGTATCATGCCTATTCATGGCCATTGTACTCTTATGTATCCAGGACTGCTATATGTATTTGCAGTTATATGCGGAGTTGTATCATGGTACTATGTTGATTGGGTGGTTGGTCTTCCATTTGGGATTCTTCATCACTCCACTTCTGGGATGGACTTATAATGTATTTCGGCCATCGTATGACCCCTCTAACCTCACACATTAGGGGACATATGTTATAGCTGATTTTACCACACCTGGTGAATCACACTTGTATGGCCTTCCCCTGTCCCTCTGCAGACTCTTTGGACCCCATGGACCTTTTTAATACCTTTGATGTTTCCAAGATCATCCCTAAAAACATGCTTAATTTGATATACATGAATTTTAAACCCTTTCTCGCGTATATACGCGGGTTTGACCCATAAAACCGCGTTCATCGGGATGTGTACAAAAATCCAAATCCTTTTGGAGTTTTCCTTGACATGGATCCGACTCACCTGTCTCCTAGCCTTCCATATGCCTTGAGATCGCTCGAATTCGACCTTTCATTACCCCATTGAAAAGATATATAAGGAACCCTTTGAAGGCATAAGAGAATTGAGAGCAAAGAAACTATAGTCCATTGTTTCCAGAACTTGTGCTTGAGTCTGCATCCCTTTGTCCCTTGGAGCACTTTGGTGTTCTTCCCAATATTGCATTTTGATTGCGAGCTTGCTATAGAGAGATGGAGGATTGAGGTGGTGGAGACCCAAGTGGGGGATTCAGTTTCTCCGATTCGCAGATGTGCCGATAGAGGTTGTATTCATTGTAATCTCTGATTTTATATTAATAGAAATATCTTTTCCTATCCAATAATGTATGTTTGAATGAATATTTTATCCATGGATGATTTCAAATGCTTATTCATTGTTGATTATATATGCTAGAGTAGATCTAACACCAATATATAGTATGCTTGTCTTGTTTACTTGTTGTTGAGGTAGTGATTCATCAATTGAAGTTGAAGTTGGAAAGCTCAACGGGGATCTACTTCAACCATCTGGAATAAGGTACGAGGTTCAATCCTTTAGCGTTAGATATTTTATTTCTCTTGCATATTGGAAAGGATTGATTTATGGATTCAAGCTGTCTGTTGTGGTACCCCAAGCCATAGGAATTTCTCTCTGTAACAGTTGGGAGCCAAACAATGCCGGGTAACTAGATATAAACTTTGGATCTTGCCTAGGGAGGCTAGGATAACATACCATTCATCCAACTAATCGACGCTCGAGGAAGAAGATATATTGTTGTTCCCAGAGCAGCATATAGAGACGGTTTTCTGATTATGATCTCCAGTGTTGGTCAAGAAATTTTTCCGAAAAGCATAGGAGACTTGAAATAATAAAATCTATCTATTATGGAAGAAGAAACAACTATAATGTCAATAGTAAAACAACATTTCTAAATCACAAATTTATCTGGTCAATTGAAACTGAAAACATAACATATAATAAAATAGAATCTATTTTCCAGTACTTATAATTTTCTAGATCTGATCCATGGATCCAACTATCCGAAGAGACATATATGGTAACATAGGTCTAGAGTCTAAATACATTATTGCTAATAATCATTTTGATCTACTAGCCAGAAATTTTGCAGAACACAATTTCTACCATTAGATATGGATTTTTAGCTTATTTTACAGAGAACTCATATCACCTTTGATTTGCGGGACACTTCATCTTTAGCACGCACTTTTGTCTCCACAGATGCAATTACATTTCACAAGCATCTTGTAGGCATATTCAGAGATGTATTATATGAATGGGGCACAAGAATTATTGGGGAACAGAGAACTTGCAGGGTCTCCAGTAAGGGTTATTTCAGGATCCTTTGCTGGATTTACTGGCCATCTGAAAGAGATTGATGTGGGCACTGGAAAGGTTAGTTTGTTTCATGTTATCAGGAACAATAGAATATAGTGACTTTTCTTTGGTAATTTTGTGTCTTGACTTTGATGCCTAGATTTTGGTCTACCTGTTTTGTTCTAGTATTGATAACACTAAGTAATCTCACTTCTATAAGAAAACACAATAACTCAATGTTGTTGAATTTCAATATGTCTGGGTATTTTTTCAAACGTAAGTATGTCATCTTCATTGTTCTTCCAAGGAGGCCAAAGAAGCTACTGATATTCATAGTAGATGCTCATAGTTGAATTTTTGGTTTTTCGAATTTCTGCGGGAAAAAAGTATTGCTTATGATGTTTGGACATGAATTACCAGTGAACATGGACATTGATCAAGTTGAATGTGGACCAAGCTAGGATAATAATAATCCTTAATTGGTTTCTCTTAACAACCTTGACCTCAGTTTAAATGATGGTGCTTACAGATACTTCTTACCTCCTTGGAAAGAGTAAGGTTGTAAGAATGCCAAATGAGTCATTTACCATTGAACGTGCTATTAGAATCCTTTCTGTGAATTAGCAAGTTTCTTTCATTGATCAAGTTCCGAATGTAGCTTACATATTCTCTGTAATTATAAACAGCTATATCATGAGTAATTAATGAGATCCATGGGAAATCCCATGGAATTGCTTTATGTGAAGGAATGAATCTTGAATCAATGTTCAAGCTAAATTTTTTTCATAATTAGTGATCATAGTTCCTTGGTTTGGAAAATTTCCATTTTGACCTTAACTACAGTCAGTGGACTTATTTACTAAATTCATTTATTTATGTTCTCAAAGGCCTGATTTTTCAATAAAACTAAGAAGATGCAAATTATAACAATATCCCTAAGGGTAGACTACACAGCAAATTCTACCATCTATGTTTCCAAAACAAAGAAATGTATCCTGAAGTTCCCATGCTCATTTTATTCTCTCACTTCTTTCCAGAATAGAGATAGCTATTACTACCACTAGTTTGGTTGTTTACTCTTTTTCTCTGTAGGGGATCCATGTATTTGATATCATTCCTTGTTCTCTCTTGAGCGTGGACCTCCCAACTACTTTTTTCATGATCTGCTCCAATTTTATTCTTATCAACTCCTTTACCATTTCACCTACTTTGAAATTTGAATTAATACCAGGAGAACTCCACCCTTGATACACCATTTTCCCTTTGGTGTACATTGAATGGATACCATCCTTAGGACTAGGATCAAAACCCTTTCTCTACATTTTTCTCTCTGAAAGCTACAGATCAAGCTCTCCCTTAGGTGAATGAATCCCTTCCCTTGCTAATTTTCCCTCTTCTTGCTGCAAATACAACCCTTCCCTGGAATTTTGCCCCTCTCCCCATTGCGAATGGAACCCTTCCCTTGCCATTTTGTCTCCCTGCCACAAACAAATCCTCTCTATGAACTGATCCTTAACTGCTAACAAATCCTTTTCCATGAGCAAATCGTTTTGTGATTTATTATGCCAAACTTTTAACTATAATCAAAGCTTTTGTTTATGTGGAGGATTCCGAGTTTTTGTCGTTGAGATTTTTTTGGAAGCCAAAAATTGATGGAATGTCATTGGTAGCTGGTTTGTGTTCTTAATGCCTTCACTAGGGTTTAAGTCTCTTCAATGACAAGTTTACAATAATTGTATATTAGTATTTTTGATAGTAGACTAAAGCATTTGTAGAAAAAAAATTCAAGCTTGAAACTAAGAAATTAACAGATCCACCTAATTTGTAGTTTTAGCATTTGTAGAAAAATTTCAAACTTGAAACCAAGAAGTTAAATGGTTTGCATCATTGATAAACGTCCTTAACTTGGAAATAGTTTTCTTTTCCTCAGAAAAATGTCGTAGTATTTTATTAGTATAATAAAACTAGTACATTCTATAAATTCTTGTATAGCATTTTGTTTACATAAGTATATTCAAAGACAATGGATCTATCTTCATGAAACCCATTTACAAGGATTGACTTCCAGTTCTATCCTATCCCCTGCTAATTCTAATCATACATATATGACAGAAACACTTCATAATGGACACAGGGCTTTCTGTCCACATCATTACAATAAAGATGAGATCTACAGGATTCCACCTGTTCTCGTTGGCAATTGCAAGTCATTAGAACTCCATGTACCCTTGAACAAGGATCGACTTGTAGATCAAGCAAATCCCCTGCTAATTCTCATCATACTTTTATGACAAAAAACAAAACTTTACATACCAACAGTCTTCATAGCCAAATCATTACAAAAAAGAGAGCCTCTACAGGATCCACCTGTTCTCATCACTAAGTATAGATCATTTGAAACCATATATCAGCAAAAACATAGAGTTTTATATAATTGAAAATAATATGACCCTGGAAACTATGCTTCCCACAACATTTTCTTAAGAGAGAATTTAAACAACTACAAACTGTTGAGTTTCATCCTGTATGATGCTTGCTTGAATCTATGTGATTTGAATAGTATTTACTTAAGTCTTAGATCAACAAGCCAACCTTTGAATGGTCGTATGATTGAGAACTAAGCTCTCAAAATATATGATGAATCAATGTGCGTAAACAGAGATGCCATTCTTTTAATATTTTCCAAAATAGGATGCAATAGAAAATTTTCAAGCTGAGAGGTGTCTTGAATCTTGATCCCTTGCCAGTTTCAGGAGGAGCTTCAAAGCCAACAAATTTGAATAATTGTTAGAGCCCTTGCCAAGGCCTGCTTTAAATACAAAGAAATGATCACCAGTGATGTTAAAACAGCCTCCAGCACCACATACAGAACCCTTTTCTTTACTAGCTCCATAAAAAAAACCCCAGCAAAGAGATTTATCAATTTGAAGATGATTTAGTATTCTAGCCTTATGTGGTTTTGGAAAGATTTTGAAGTTTCTAAAAACTACTCAGTTCACATATGGTACATACCCCTAGGCCATTTCTCCTACTCTTTTGGAGCACACCCCAGGTCCATGATTTGTTTTGAAGCACAAACCACATATAAACTTTAGCTTTTAATTGGGCCTTAACCTTCCATTGCAACTTCCACCACCACACCTCCTCACCTTCATTATCATTTTCAAAGCTTTGTATCCCAGTCTTGAAGTATAAGTACCCATAACTGGGTGACTGGAAGAGACTAAAGAGTTCTCCTCCTATTTGGTATGACATTTTTTAGCTGACCTACATAAACCTCCCATATCCCTGTATCAAGTTCTAACTTCTAATAGGGGTAGCTCCTCTCCAGTTTTCCAACTAGAGTCAAAATAGTTGATGTGATATCAGCTGCATATCTCAAGGTACAAATACCTTAATTTTGCAATGTAACAATCAAAGCCTGAGGCAGTCTATACAAGACCCCATTCCCAACCCATGGATCTACTCCAATCCTGACTTTGTCCCATTCCCTCCTTTCATACAAGCCAATTAGCTCACCACAGGAAAATCCAAAACCAAATCCTTCAAGATTATAGAGCCATTTTGAAATGATTTGTCATCCTTGATACATTCTTCTAAGGAGTGAGGGTCAATGCACTTTTGAACGACTACTTGCCTCCACATCACTAGATTTGTTATAATCCTCCATTTGGTTTTTTCTGCCAAGGCCTTGTCAAAGAGATCAGCATTCTTAATCCCTCAACCGCCTTTATCCTTGGGTTTTACCAATGGCTATCATTTTACGAAAGGAAATCATTCTCTCTTCCCAATCCAAGGAACTTAAAACACTTCCATCCAATTAATTCCAAGACCCCTTTATGAATGAAAACCATAGTATCCCTGTAAATTGGAATTGCTTCAAGTACTGACTTGACCACAGTTTTCCAACTGTTATCGAATGAAATAGCAGGCTAGTGTCTAATAAGCACATATTAGGAAAGTGACCCAATATCACCTCGGTCACATTTCTTGAACTACTTTGGAGTGTCGTGACCTCCAAGGGGAGAGCCCTTTTTGTTGTTCTACAAGACACTTAGGCAACCAAACTATGCTTTCTAGATGCCCTAGTTAGTGACCAGTCCCTTTAACACAATAATTCTAAGAATGAATAAGACATACTATATAGAATATGAATCTAGTAGGTGTAACAAGTATATGAATATCACTCACAAAACATTTGTTTATCATAAACATGTAACCCATTGCATAGACAATTCCAATAGTGAGTAATCCAAGTATCACTCGACCATTTATGAGATCATTCACAACTAATGAGCAAGAGAAAGTGCATAAGTTTATTACTCCAGCAATATGTAATTATGACATTATAACAGTAGTGAGGTAGCAAGTAAAGAATATGCGTTTAGACAATGAATCAATGCATCTAAGTATTTCAAAACAACCACGACTCGAAGTGTTTCAATGCTAGCAACATAAACAATCCACCTAATTCTGATATTTATGAATCTTAGCATGTAAACAGTTCTAAAAATCAGCCCTTTTTTCCAACAATGTTTGATGTGTATTTGCTAACCTTTCTTCCTGTTTATGTTGAATTTTATTACAGGGATTAGATGGCATTGGCTGTCGAAGAATCGCAGTTTGCCACAAAATGTAGACTGTAACAGCAGTGTATGGGGGCTGCCAATAGGCTGTTACACTCGTGTTGTGTCCAACAAAAGAGATGGTCGAGATAAGGAAAGTGGGGAGGAAGGGATGGCTTCGGCAAAGGACTGTTTAGAGCAGCTTTAGGACTATTTTTCGTAGTTTTTAGAGTACTTTAGGGTTTTGTATCACCATTGATTTTCTTTGCTGTGAACACATTGAGAACTCGTACCACCTTTGATTTGCAGGACACTTCATCTTTAGCATGCACTTTTGTCTCCACAGATGCAACTATGTTTCACAGGCATCTTGTAGGCATCTTCAGAGATGTATTATTTGAATGGGGCACAAGAATTATTGGGGAACAGAGAGATATCTTTTCTCACCAAACAACTGAAGGAATTGGTCAAACAAACAGAATGGAGAGCACTGAAGCTAAGTCCTTGAAAATCTACAAAGACTTATGGAGAGATCACCGAGTTAAGATAGTTGACAATAACTCCTTTCTTGATTTTTAGAGTCTGTTGGAACTTCAGTTTGATATTCTTATGTGTTGTAGGATTAGCTTCTCACCAGTTGCTTGTAGAATTTTGGAATCTTTTTGTACAACCCATTCCAGTTGTGAAACAAAGAAATATTTCTTATCAAAGTATGGCTTAGAAGGTAACAATATACCCTGCTTTTCAATGGCATTAGCTAAAATTATATATTGCAGTGAATTGTGCAAAAACTACCTTTGTTCCATAGCCAATCATACAAAGACCAATAATAATATTTGGAGAAGGACATATCTTCAGATTTGATGACTTTTAGTATGCAGGCTATTTCTGAAGAATGGATCTTTTGCATGACACATGAACATAGTATAATGTTGAATTTGGGAATGTGATTGACAATACTTCCCATTGTAAAATTTTGTTGATAGTGTCAAAAGACATCTCCAACATCTCCAATTTTGTATACCAAATAGCATTGTTTGATGCATGCTTTTGGATAGAGGCAAGTAAACAGAAAATAACAACTACAATTACAGGTAGAAGATTGGATTTTGACAAGATTATTTTGTTAAACGAAAGGTTTTGGGGATGGTTTATTTTATAGGTGCATATGGAACCTTATGGTTTATTTTATATTTTTCTTGAATGTGATGTGGAATCTGATGCTCATTTTGAAGAGCTTTTCTTTTGGCTTGTGTCTGCAAACATATGCCTTTAAATTTTTTATTATAATTGTGAATTAATGACTAAAAATTTCAATGACTTTGCATTGTTTTTGCTCACCAAGTCTTGAGGGAGTTAGAAGAGTCATTGGCTACTCTGAAGGTGCATATGGTTGAAAACTGGTTTTGCATCCATTTGTAGTAGTAAAAGAAAAGATGCTCGTGTACAAAGTTACAAACACACACACACACACACACACTTATATATCAGTTGTATAGGCCACAAGGGCTTCAGAACTATAGGGTTTTAGTTTTAATTCTCAAGGGAATATCATCATTTCTACTCGGTTATACTTTTTGGTCACTAATGTAATAGCTCCCCCAAATTATCTTATTATACTAAGAATTGCAAAAGGTAAATTTGAACGGTATAGATGTAGACACTACACTTCAACCTTGTCTAGAGTGTCCCTACTGAAATCATCTTGGGAAAATTGTGATTTTTCAGCGAGAGAGATTATGTTGACTAAATGGATAGAATAATCAAGGTTTTATTGCTTTACGTAGAAAGCTTATTTAAAAAAGTACCTAGAGTGGAATTTTTGAAACTTGCATTTAATCCAATTTGTTGGGTTCTGTTATAATATTCCATGGTGTATGAACTAATTTTGGGTTATATACAGTACGGAGAGCTATTATGGAAGAACAGAATTGAAATGAGAGATTCAGTGTTACTAAAGAATGTCTCATGTTGTTTCACATGTATCGTATTCGCAGGAGGCTCTTGCTAACT
Source organism: Pseudotsuga menziesii (assembly GCA_001517045.1). NCBI lineage: Eukaryota > Viridiplantae > Streptophyta > Pinopsida > Pinales > Pinaceae > Pseudotsuga > Pseudotsuga menziesii. The sequence goes on from LPNX011071862.1 coordinate 181,703, forward strand.
GGTACCCCATTTCAAAACAGTCTTCAGGAACTATGGGCCCTACTCAACTTCTTGCTTCCAAGCTTTGGGAACCATGGGAATTGGTTTTATGGTTTTGATGTGATGCAAGTCACAAGGCTAGAAACACATTTAATGTTTCAACTGCTTTATAAGAAAAAACTGATATTTAATATTTATGTTTAGAATCTAATCAGAAATATATTTTACATTCTATTCATCAGGTACTTGTTTGAAACTTTGAAGCTCGAAGCAAATGAGTTAACCAGTATACATAAATCTAATTTTATTGGATGGTATAGTTCATTTTTAAATGCAACTTCCTTGAAGTGTCGTAGGCTATGCATCCATGTATGGGGTTGCAATGCCCATAAGGATGATGCAACAGAGTCAACGAAGTTAGGTAATGTTGTTGATGACATCTTGGCAATTTATTCTCTGCAATTTTTTATTTCCTCTGTGCTCATTGCAATAGCTTTGCTTGTGTGAGGGACAATGTGGTGACCTTTAACAAAAGGAAGAGAAACTTCATTTCCGTGGTTTTTCCAGAAAGCATTTGGTAAGTCATCACAGCATTCAAACAAGAAAGTTTCTATATGTTTTATTTTCTATATGTTCTTTGGCTCAAGCAATTGTTCACTTATTCTCAGATTTTCAGCAATAGTATGAAGTTCACTGAATCTTTCTTGCAATATTTCCATTCTATGAAGAGTATTCGGAGAATGAATGCTTATGAAAGGAAAAAAGCATTTCTGAGATCGATAGTGGAAGAACATACCCAATTTCTTTTGATGTTGATCGTATTCCATACCACTTGGAAATGTTTTGGCCAAGAATGGAGTTCCCAAATAAAGAGCACAATCCAGATTGGGATAAAGGATTGTTGTAAAAAAAATCAGAATAGGCCCCTTGTATATGCACTTTCATGTTTCTACCCTTTGTAATTATTATTGGTTTAGTGCAATAAGTATTAAAAAAGAAGCAGTTGTACTATTTGGTCTATTTCTTTGTTATAATATTAATATTATGCATACAATTTTTTATTAATAATAGTTTTATGCATATTAATATCATGGATTGATTATCATCAATACTTATTAATGGTGAAACATTTTTTAAGAGCATTAGAGCTTGCGAATGTGCCTGGCTCCCTTTTTTCCCTTTTTAAATATATATTATTGTTGCTCTCGACTTGCTTTCTTTTGCAAATATAGAACTATGGGTGAAACTTCTAGTTGTTATGGAGACTCGTGCTTGAGTTTTATACTTTATCACCTTTCGGAAACAAAAATAATTGTCTCATTCTTATTCCTACAGCTAGTTCTTGATCAGATCAATCTCCTGATGGGTAGATTTTTGTATTTTACCTTTCATCCATGTTTACAGGGAACACAACATGCAGGCAGACAGGATTTCAAAGAAAAAATTGAAGTTGCTGAAGAAGTCTTGGTGCTGGTGGAAGATGGACAGGACATCAAGGGTTTATTCTCCCAACAGACAGGCTTTGATCCTTTGACATCCCCTTTTCCAAGCCAAGGTAATCTAAAAAGGCCATATCTTGCAATTTTTTTAGTTTCTTCCTAGCCTACTAAAATGATAGTGCTATCTCCTAACTTATTTTTTCTCATTTTCAAGTATTCCAATTTTGTTGTTCCAAATGTCATAAGAATTTCAAAATGAAACGTAACCCTAGAAAGATGAAGTGGACTAAAAGAATACAGAAAGCTACATGGAAAAGAACTTACTAAGGTATCTTTTGTGTGCTCATGAGACATGTTGACATGTTTGCCCATGTTGTGCCACAATTTTCATCCAAACTTGCAATACATATGATTACTTATTTGGGTCTATCTCTTTGCACTTAGATAGTTTCCAGAACAAACTTCGAGAGTAGTCAATTTTTGCAACAATAGTTATTTTTTTTAACAATTTTGAAGAATGCAAGGAAAACCATTTCATTTTTTGTGCCATACCAAATGCTTAAGGCCATGTTTGGATGTGGATGGATTTAATTTGATGACATTATTAGACATGCAAAATTTTCAGTTAATACCGTTGCTTTGAAACAAATAGGACACAACGCTCGAGTTTGAGATAAGAAGAAACATGCCTGAGAGGCATGATAGAAATGTTCAAAATACTTTGAAGGCCATCAAGAAGATTGAGGAATTTTGTGTTAGCAGGGAGGATAAATTATGGGAGAACAGGTTTGTCTCCTTCTCTTCAACTTTCCTTGTAAAAGAGTCCAGGGATAATGACTGAAAATTAGCTAATTGGTTATCTTCTAGATAACCATATTTTATGTTTACTTCATATTTTATGTTAACTTCTATTCTCCCATTAAATAAAGGACTCAATCTCATGATGACATTACAAGGATAGTGTATGTCTTGTCATCGGTGAAGTTGGATCTAAAGCGAATTGGGGCCAAATGCCTAGAACAAGCCAAAGGATTATGGAAGAACATATTTTTAAGTCCTCAGTTTCACTCTAAATCATGGCCATCGATTTTTTTTCATTTTTTCCCATATGTGGTTACGAACATTTTTTCCCATATGTGATTGCGAATTCGCGACTTTGAAGCAAAGATGGTGGAGGACAATGGAAGGATTGTCCTATGTGAGGTCATGTAAAGGCATGTCAAAGATATTTTAGTAGTGGAAAACAATGGCTACAATGAAATCAAGTGATATAACGTTTTTAATTGTATTCATTAAAGACCAAATATGTGTATATGCTACACAATGATCATTATAATATTATTTTTCTATTGTTGTGACAATGCATAAAAGTTCTTTTCTATCAACAACGATTCTCTCTAATCCCAAGCTTCACAACCCAAAATTGAAATCATTTGGTGAATCAATTGACAATCGATTTTTGGATTAAGAGTTTTTGTTGCCATAAAGATTTATTATGTAACATTTGTAATAGTGCATTGTTTTAGGGTTTTCTATTTGCCATGATTATTTCTTTCAAAATTGAGTTTGTTGAAACTCTCACATATTTTCCACTGGTTTTCACTATATTGGGTGGTTGTAAAATGTGTCCTAAGATTGTAATCAAAAGGAATTTGGTGAGTATAGGAATTTCATTGCCCCTCAAGAGGGGGTGTTTGTTTGGTGCGTTAATTGAGTGCTAATTGGTTATCATTGAAAAGATTTGTTTGTGTAGAATGTGATGAATTAACATACAAAAATAATGATTATCAAGTTACTATAGATACATAATGGCTTACCTTGTAATAGTCTTTCAAGTTTTTCAAATGCATTTATTTAGTGCAAAAATGACTTAAAGGACTAGTACAGGGTAAGCCATTATGGATCTATAGTAACTTGATAATCATTACTTTGTATGCTTGAATAATGAAAAATTTGTTTGAATATCATCATTATCAAGCAATAACAACTCCTTAAAGGGTGCTAGCTCAATGGTAGAGCACCTTCCTAATTATAGGCAGGAGGTTGGTGGTTCGATTCCTTCGTACCCTATCATAAATTTGTGACTACAAAAACGACTAAATTCACATATATATGACTATTAGTAGCTAATTTCCCATATCTAGTCGTATTTAGCTTAGTCATTAATATGTTATCATCTAGTAGTTTATTGTTGTATATTTGGTCATTAATTGCTGCAATCATTGACTAAATCAATGACTAAATCCGTGACTAAATCCGTGACTAAATCAATGACTAAATCATTGACTATCAATGACTATCAATGACTAAATCAATAACTAACAAGTCAAGCTATTAATGACTAAGTGAAATACGACTATCTATAAGATAGTGGAAATTAGCTACTACTAGTCGCCGACTCAAAAATAGTTGTTTATAGCCTAATTTTAGTCATTAATTTCTCATTTTGTACTAGTGCAAACAAAAATCCCCCAGCTCTCTGTTCTCTGAATTAAACCCTAACATGATTTTATTGCAAGAGACTATGTGTAATTCCTACCAATCCCTTTTTATGTTCTCCATATTCAAACTGGGATGGGAGTTTTGTGTTGTTGATGCCTCTGGGATCTCTGGGGGTCTCTTTGCTGGTTGGAACCCCCTCCTTGTACGTTGTAAATATTTCTCATCCTTTGTAGGCATCATTCTCAAAGCCAACATTAAAGGACTCTCAGAGAGTCTTACTATTTTTAACTACTATGGACCTTATTCTTAGAGAACTGTTTTTGGGGATAATGTTCAACTTGGAGGCCTTCTTTCCCTGCCAAATTTGCTCCTGGATGGGGACCTAAATTTTACTTTATCATCCTCTGAAATCTGGGGTCAAAAAGCTAGAATTGATCCCTTGACTTCCTACTTCTCCCAGCTGATTTCTAGCAATAATTTAGTTGATCTCTGCATGAACTGTTGGAGCAGGGTCCCGCAGCTACAGAAGAAGCTGCTAAGTTTAGCGGATAGATAAGTTTTGGCGGAGAGAAGATAAGATAGAGCTACGACGCTGTAGCACGTTTCCAACTACAGAGCAGAGCCGGAAACCATGACTTTTAAGATAGAGAAGTCAAGAAAGACAACGGTACCTGAGCGGCCGAGAAGAGAGAGCTCACCCACTGCATTGAAGGCAGCGGCGGAAGACAGGAGGGCTCAACAACCCTCATAAAGGAAATGGAGCAATGAGGCTGAAGCATTGAAGACGAAGGACAGGAGAGCGAAGCAGTGCACAGTACCCATGATCAGCGCCGGGAAGCATGGAAGACTGCATAGAGCTGTGGTATGACGGAAAGCGGCTACCTCAAGTACAGATATGGCCGACTGTCACTAATTAGGGTTTGGGTTACTGTTGGGACAGGCCCACAGTGTTGTAATGGCAAGACCTTCGGGCTGCCTATAAAGGGATATATTTTGTATTGTAAAAGGGTTGGTTGGATCGTTTAGTTGTTAGTTGTTTTTGTAGAATATTAGACTGTTGTAAAATCCTAGCTCTGGTTCTATTATTAGCGGTAGCAATCTTACTGTAACTAGTAGCTGGCTTATAGAGCATGCATGTAATGATCCGCAGGGATCGACAGAGAGGGAAGAGTATATTGTAAGAGAGGCAATATAGAGATAGAAAGAGAGAGAGATCTAAGAGAGAAGGGCTCTAGGCTGTGTGCAGAGTTACCCAGAATATCTCTAGCTGTATATGCGGTGCAACAGAACTGTGTTTACCTTCCCCTGAGCTATAATAGAGAAACACAGTTCTGTGGACGTAACTCCCATCCTGGGGGTGAACCACGTAAAACCTGCGTGTTATGTGTTGAATGCATGTGATTATATTTGATTACTGATATTTACTATTTTGCGCAAGGACTTTGAGTACAGTTTAATGAATGAATGTGTTAATCAGTTTACAGCAATATAGAAGGATAACCATAAGTTAAAGTCTTGGTATGTTGTATGTGGGTTCATGTATGCTTTGCGTGAAACAGTTGCTAGTCATAGTATTGAACAGCCTCGTATGTTGAGTCTTGCACGTCGACACGAGCAACACTAAGTGCACTAAGCCGCGGAGGTAGGATATCGCAGAGAGGCGATACTGCACCGGCAGAGGAGCTGCGGTGCGAGATACCGCAGGTTGAGGACTTAGCGTTGGGCAGGGGCTGCGTGTCGCATGGTGCACGGCGATGCGGTAAGGTTGGAGATATTGCGGGTAAGTGGAAGTTGCGCGAAGTGGGAAGGGACTGCGCGACTTGCGCAAGGATAGAGGCCTCCCAGCCGCGCAGAGCTGCGAGTAGCAAGTAGGATGCCCAGAACCTGGTCCAAGACGCTTGAGTCTTTGGCCAACCCATTAGAATCACTTCGGGTGAGACTTCAGGCCGCTTGCGGTCTGTCGTCGAAAGGGCCAATGAGCTAGGGGTGTTGTTGGTTGATTATAGTAAGCTCGGGTCTGCCCACGATAGCCAACAAATGGTTTCGTTGCCGGTTTTGAACAACTAAGCGCTAATTTTCTGTTGACATCCTACTAGAGAAGAGTTTCACCAGTGGCTAGAGTCAAACTTAAAGGAGTTTGCCAAGAAAGAAAATCGGAGCCCTAGATTGAGCACAGAGGATTGGTTACAAAAGCATATCTCTTCAGATATACATGCGATATTTTTTGCAACCTATGGAGACGAGCTTTACGACTGGTTATCAAAGTTGACACATAAGAACATATTCAAGAAGAAAAGAAACATTGTATGGACACTGGAGCTGATTCAGATCGTGCAGAGCCTCGATAATCCCATTATGAGAGCAGTGGACTTCTGGCTTGCGAGTGTGCTAGAAGGATTTGTTACAGAATTTGCAATTGACCAGAGAAAAAGGTTCAGCGAGGCTGAGCGGTACTTCTTCAAAGGATATCATGGTAAGTACCTAAAATCTCTAAACTTGTCCATTAAGATGCTGCTACATGAAAAAGGAGTAATGGACATGATTTCAGATGAATAAGTAAAGATAGTAATGTCACAAGAGTTTGAAAGTGATTTTGATGACATTGGACAAACACGTAGTGGCAAGAAATATAAAGTAGCTTTCAGATCTCCTGTATTTGGAGACAGTTCAGACAATATTAGGCAACCGAGTCCTAGTACCACAGAAGAACCAGAGGGGGGTATCCCTTACCATCCCTATACCCCATAGAAACAGAACGGGACTCAGAGTAATCCCATAGGTACTCCATCCAGTAGCTCACAGACAGTACCTACTACCGCTACATCGCCTTCACCTACACCGTCGAGTGGTAGTAATCCAGTCAATCAGAACCCACCGCAGAGAAATAGAATGGGAGATGATATGAAGCTACCTACCTTTAAGGGTACAGGAGCAGAGGACCCGGAACAGCATTGGTTTCTATGCGAAGCCATGTGGACCATTAAACAAATCCACGATGATAACATTAAACTTGTACAGTTGGTCACCACATTGAGAGAACGAGCTTTAACATGGTATATGAAGTATGTTGCCACACCTAGAACACTTGTCCATGTCAGGACTGCCATGATTAAAGAGTTCAAGAAACCTAAGTCTGAGTCTCAGTGTATAACAGAGCTCAAGGATATTAAGCATTTACCATCAGAGTCAGTATGGGACTTTGACCAGAAATTCAAAGCTCTTATAGACCAAGTAAGCTTTGAGTTTGCACTGGAGCAGCATAAGGAATGGTTTATTGCAGCGCTGCTCCCTCACATCAGACTGCCACTAATGTAACAAAAACTCCAGACGTAGGATGACGCGTTGGAGATGGCGATGAAACTAGAAGCTTCATCTTTAGCTGAAACCAGCACAGGCATGACAACTCTACAGAACCAGTTGGCCAACCTCACGTTACAGATACATGAACTTAAGAAAGGGAAAGAGGTTATGCAAGACATATGGTGCTTACGATGTAAAGCACAAGGTCATACCAAAGACAACTATCCAGTCTTTGCAGAATATTTAGCGTCAGAGGCTCCTAACCCCTTACCACAAACGCAAGGGCCATGGTGTGAAATATGCAAGATGCAAGGACATCAGCCTCAGCAATTCCCTCTGCTTCAGAAGTATGTACAGACACCTAAGAACCTATACTGTGTCTTCTGCAAGTCCGTCGGACATGATGAACAGAATTGCCGAGCCTATGATCTCATGTTAGATAGAAAACATGATGTGTACAGAGTCCAATCAAAAACACAGGGTCCAGCAGCAGGACCACAGCCTGATCCGGCTTACGGTGGCCGTGGAGGAGGATTCAGAGGACGAGGACATGGAGGAGGCTTTGGCCGAGGAGAAGGTTTTGGCCGTGGTCGCGGACCAATCACTTGTTATAACTACGGAGTTATAGGGCACTATGCTAGGGACTGTCAGAGCCCCACTACTACTTGTAACTACTGCAAATCTTATGATCATACTATAGAGGAATGTCCTACCTTGATAGCTAAGATCAGAGAGCCTAAACTAGCAGCACACCAGAACATCCAGATTATTGCTACTGAGCCAGATGAACTAGAACCAAGAGTCAACATTGTGACTCGTAGCGGTGCTTCCACCAGTGGGACATTGCAGGATATTGAAAAGAACACAAGTCAGCAGTGGGTGCACAGAGCTCCTAGTAAAGCAACATCACTCGACCTGCAGAAGAATAAAGAGAAATTTCACGAAGCCAAGGCTTTATTTGATGAACATACGCAATCAGGATCGCAGGTACCTCCGTCTAGGGGCGTACCGCAGCAAGCACCTTGTGGCGATATCCCTGAATAGATACCGCCGGCTACCACATCGGGAAGATGCGACGAGGATGAATCGACAGGAAGCGTATAATCCTTCCTGCGCAGTTGGTTGAAACTCGTGAGAAATGAAAAAGCTATCGGCGAGCTCTAGCGCATCATAGATCAGTGTCAGCAACCTTCTCTCTCGAGCAGTGCACACCGCGATGTTCATAATATTACAGGACATACAAGGACCGGAAGAGAGATGAAGCTCACAGCACATATTGGAGAGTTTGAAATGGATGAGGTCGTCTTAGATCTAGGATCAGAGGTGAATGTTCTGACTAAGCAGACATGGGAACAGATGGGTAGCCCTCAGTTATTCAGATCGCCTATCCACCTGAGATTAGCTAACCAGCAGCGAGTATCACCATTGGGTCGACTGCCGCAGGTGCCAGTTGACATTGACGGAGTTCGCAGTTTTGTGGACTTCGAGGTTATAGAAATCATTGGCGACAGTCGACCGTATCCAGCATTATTAAGTATCAATTAGGCGATCGGTAGCAAGGCTGTCATCGACCTAAAGAGAAGAAAAATGACCTTTGAGGATGCATAGATCCGGGTCATCGCGCCATTGGATCCTCACCAGGGTCCTAGATATATTGAACCTATCCGAGCAGAGGAGGAGGCACGTAACATGGATAGTCTCTACCAGATGACTGCGAACCAGAACGACTACATTAATCCAACCGCCGAAGGGAACATTAGTTGGCGATGCGACAGCTCATGCGCATCGGATTTCGATGTTGGTCTAGAGAACTGGCAGAACAGACTTTACGAAGTCTCAGCGCGCAGATGTGCGTTTATGAGTAATTCACTGCGATGGATTAGCGCAGAGATCACTGAGATTCCATCATATCATGGTCTGACAGATATCCAGGACTTCCTTGAGCAGTTTGAGCAACAGATTCCTTACGAGCAGAGGATCGCAGCTATGGACCTTGCAGTACGAGCCACACCTGCAAGATGGTGGTACGCACATAAAGAGAACATTGCATCATGGGATGATATTAAAAGATTGATGGTGATCATATTTTCTGGCAACAGAGAGTATGTCCAGCAGAACTACACAGGAGAAACTGATCCCAGGACACACATTCAGACATGTGAACAGAACTGGGCGGACATTCCCGAGGATGAATGGGTTCACCGATTCATTCACACATTGGACACAGTTCCAAGGAACTGGTACACAGAAACTGAATTGCACAAGGGGACGACCACATGGTCACTTATGACAGACAGTTTCCTACTCACCTTCGCGTTTGAATCAGAACATCCAAGTGTTGCTCAGGCCCTAGACATAATCAAGATCAAGATATTTGAGGACTGTACCATCTCAGTGCAGGCTCAACCTGAGTGGGCCATCTAGTTGCAAGCCGCGCTTGAGTGCTATAATTTCGCAGCAAAGTCAGACAATGAAGATAAGGATGAGGATGAGGATCCTCGCAACACCAACATTCTGGATTCAGAAGGGACTCGCGATGTTGAGGGACCACAGTTAGAGATTCCAGCAATCACCGAACCCATCAAGATTAAAAAGATCAATATTGGCATAGACGTAGAACCTAAGTTTGCCTCTATTGGAGACTATTGGAACGATGAAACAGTCAGACAGATTGCAGATTTGTTACATGACTATCAGGACCTATTTCCCACCAAGTTCACAGAGATGAAGGGAATAGTTGGAGACCTGGGAGTTATGAGGATACCATTGAAGGAGGATGCTAGACCAGTCAAGCAACGCCCATATAGATTGAATCCGCACTACAAAGAAAAAGTTAAGGATGAGATTGATAAGATGCTAGCAGCAGGCATCATTGAACCAGTGGAAGAAAGCGCCTGGGTTAGCCCCATGGTCGTACAAGAAAAGAAAACAAAAGGAGACATCAGGATCTGTGTCGATCTGCGCAAGCTCAACGACGCATCGGTTCACGATCCATTTCCGACACCGTTCACTGATGAGGTATTAGACAACGTGGGAGGACATGAGGTCTACTCCTTCACTGACGGCTTTTCAGGCTACCATCAGATCAGAATACATCCAGAAGATCGATCCAAAACCACCTTTGCAACAGAACGGGGCTCATTCCAGTATACGGTAATACCCTTTGGTCTTAAGAATGCACCAACTATATTTTCTAGAGTAGTAGTTGCTGTATTTAAAGAATACATCCATAAATTCCTAGAAGTATATTTTGATGATTGGACTGTATTTGGACTAATCGACAAGCACATAGGAGACTTAAGACTGATGTTAGAGAAATGTAGGCAATACCAGATTTCTCTAAACTTAAAAAAATGTATATTTTGTGCACCATTCGGTATTTTGTTGGGTCATATTGTGTGCAGACAAGGCTTGATGGTAGATCCCATGAAGATCGCCATCATTGTAAATCTTCTAGCACCCAACTCAGTCAAGCAATTGAGGACAGTACTTGGTCATATCGGGTACTACAGAAAGTTCATCAAGGGCTACGCAAAGATTATAGCACCAATGGAGAAATTGCTAAAGAAAGATGTAAAATTCCTATGGAATGAGGAATGTCAGTAGAGTCTAGACACACTTAAGGAGAAGATGGTTACAGCACCCATCTTAGTATTTCCAGACTGGACTAAGCCATTTCATGTACATGTGGATGCGTCTGGCATCGCACTAGGGGTTGTTTTAACACAACCAGGAGAAGGAGATATTGACCATCCTATCGCATACTCCAGCAGAAAGCTATCGACAGCAGAAAAGAACTACACCACAACAGAAAGAGAAGGCCTAGCTATGGTATACGCGCTGCAGAAGTTCAAGCACTACCTGTTGGGTGCCTCGTTTAAGATGTTCACTGACCATTCCACGTTAAAGTATCTGGTCAATAAGCCAGTGTTAGGGGGGAGAATCTACAGATGGTTACTCCTCTTTCAGGAGTATGATTTTGAAATCATTGTGAAACCAGGAAGACTGAATGTGGGACCTGATCCTCTGTCGTGGATAGACTTAGGAGAAGAGCCAAGTAACCTAGATGACAATCTGCCAGATGCGTTGTTGTTTTCTATCCAGATCACAGACGATTACTATGCCAATATTATTCAATTCCTCACTACAGGAGTAGCACCTGATGAGTTTACTAAGCAGCAAAAGAAGCAGTTGGTTGTTAAAGTAGCAGACTTCACCCTCATCGCAGGACACCTATACAAGTTAGGTCCGGATGAAGTTTTGCGCAGATGTGTGATGCCACATGAAAAATACGCTATTATCAGAGAGGCACATTCAGGAACCGCAGGAGGTCATTTCGCAGGAAAGCCGACTGCGCAGAAAATCCTGGAGGCAGGATTATGGTGGCCTACATTGCATAAAGACACCAAGGACTTTTGCAGATGCTGCGATATCTGCCAAAGGGTAGGAAAACCCTCGCGACGTGATGAAATTCCACTGCGACCGCAGGTCACGCTGCGCGCATTTGACAAATGGGCTATAGACTTTGTGGGTCCTATCAACCCACCAGGAAAGCGCACTGGTGCAAGATATATTATCACCGGAACAGAGTACCTCACCAGGTGGGTAGAGGCCAAAGCAGTAAGAAATTGTGATGCTGCTACAGCCGCACAGTTCCTTTTTGAAAACATCATCAGTAGATTTGGATGCCCAATAATTTTGATGAGTGATCAAGGCACACATTTCTTGAACCACACCATTGAGGCCTTGATAGAAGAATTCCAGATTCAGCACCATAAGAGCACTCCCTACCACCCACAGGCTAATGGTACGGTGGAGGCCTTTAATAAGATTTTAGAAAATGTTCTTATTAAGATCTGTAATAGCCAAAGGAATGATTGGGACCTCAGAGTTAACGTTGTATTATGGGCGTACAGGACCACATGCAAGAAACTTACGGGACACACACCTTTCAACTTGGTGTATGGACAGGAGGCTGTTATGCCTATGGAGTATATTCTTCCCAGTTTAAGAATCGCTCAAATTACCGGGATGATGGATACAGACACAGTGGAGGAAAGGCTAGCACAGCTGCTTGCCTTAGAGGAAGACAGATTCATCGCCGGATTCCATCAGAGAGTGTAGAAGGCACGAGAAAAAGCTTGGCATGACAGACACATTAAGAGTAAGACTCTCCAGGTCGGAGACCTAGTGCTCCTCTATGACAACAAATTCATTAAGTTTCCAGGAAAGTTCAAGACGCATTGGCTGGGGCCATATCAGATACAACAAGTTACAGAGGGAGGTGCCGTTCAGCTCAGCCAGCTGAATGGGGAGCTTCTTCCCACATGGATTAATGGCAGTAGGCTTAAGCTCTATAGTGATAGCCACCCCACCACTCAACCCTAGCTTAACCAGTTTATGATGGCACAGATGTCCAGTGTAGTTGAAAGGAGGCATCGCACCGGGAACTAGTCTACACCGGCAGGTATTTTCTAAGTATGAGGAATCGCATAAGGTCGGTTCAGTTTTGTGTAAGTCATCAGTGGCTTGCGGGGAAAAAAAAAAAGGGAAGTATTATTTTACGCAGGTGATGCGAAGTCGCATCACGGCAGTGTGATGTTTCCACGTGCCACGTATTCAGTTTTGTAACCGACAGAGGGCCAGTCAAATCACCCTCTGACAGGCAGTTAAGGAGGAAATGACCTGTATATCTTACCATAGATTTGGCAGCAGTATAATCAATTTTTCCAGATTTGGCATATCTTCGACGAGACCGGCGCCTGTACACACACGTTTCGAGGCAAATTCGATCGGATTTCTACATTTATTAAGGATCGGATGATGGGTGTGGTCTTGTCCATGCATTTATTATGACCGACGGGTTCAGTCTAGATGACCATTGTGTCCGGGCTTATCGTCTTTGACATAAAAGCAGAAATTATTCCTTTGGGAGGGCTACATTTCCGAAGAACCAAGAACTGTAGAGTGCATTGTTAAGTTCTCCATGTGCAGAGTTCATCTCATTACAGAGTGCTGTGATTTTCAGAAGTTGCAGCCATTGCATGTCCACCGTTTTACACAGACTAGGTTTTGTTCGAGGAAGAACCTCTAGAAGCGCTACTGAAACAGTTCTAGCGTACTGGCCTTACAGCTCCCATGATGACGTCATCTAAGAGTACCCCGCCAAGCTCGTCACAAACCAGAGAACCGCCAAAGACGAGGAGCCATTCCCAGCTAAGAGAGGGATCCAGTTCGAAGCCGAAAGACAAAGTCCTTAGTGCAGCGGACTACCTCATACCACGAGTTGAAGGTGCTCTAGAGGTCAAAATCCCCAAGAGTGGTAAGTTTACTGTTCCCATCCCACCAATAGATTCCCGAGTAAAGGAAAATGGAGATCTAGTAGGATATGTTGGTGTTGTTAAATTTGTAGATTATAACCTGGGAGATGGTAAGACGTACCCTCACTTCAAGCTAGATCAGTATCTTGTGATTGAGAAGAACCCAAGGACAGGTAGAGATGAATTTGTTCCCATGGCACATGTCCAGATTCTTGAGCGCTCAGGTCTGCTCAATTTGTTGCGACTACCCCATTTTGTACGTGGTGCAGAGGTCAATGTTGTGGTGTGTGTCCTACTTTCGTGTGTACATGGAGGTTATCTATGGCTAGGCAACAGGGTCGACCTAAACATCAACTTGATACACCGCATCACCAGGCTGTCCAAGACTGGTAAAGACCCCGAGATACAGATAACAGGAAAGACCAAGGATTCCAAGCTGCCACCCACCTTAGTTAATAAGTATCAGCTATAGAGAGGAGGTAGGTCTTATGACATCACAAGTTTAAAAAATGATAACTCATATTTACAGCCATCCTGCTTGCAGGTAGACTGCTAACCAAGGTCCGACCAAAGGAAGTCACAGGATCAGTAATCAACCTGGCCATACAAGTTACAGAGGGCAAGCAGTTCAATTGGTCCTTATTTTTATTAAACATGCTTCAGGAATATTGTTTGGCAGCCCAGGATGAAGCAAACCACCCTTTCCATTTCTCGTGGCTGCTTATACTATGTGCATTCGTCGACTGGAAGGAGCCGCCCAATACCCAGTTTCCGCAGATCGCAAGTGGAGCGCCCAGAGGAGTGCGCTATGCTAGCTTATGGGACAGCAACAGCCAAGCAAAGAAAAAGGTTAATACGATAGTATTCTATGAATACTATAAGATGTTGAAGAATATTATCCAAGAATCACCACGAATCAGCAAGGAGACCGTGGACATATATGATAATCGGCTTAATTTTTTGGCAAACAGCCATAGAATCTATCTGAGGCCAAAAAGGAGTAAAAGGGACGATTGGGCTAATGGCTTGTTCAGAATGACAGCAAAGGACGTCGAAGACGTCGTCAAGGACTTTGATGACCAATGGCGGCAAGAATACGAAGATACTACACCACTGTCATCAGATACCACGCAGACAGACCCATCAGAAAAGGGCAAAGACAAAGTGGAGACCCAGGCACAAGGAACAACAGAAGTGCCACCACTAGGCGAAAAGAGAAAAGATCCACCGGAAGGGCCAATAGAGGCACACCCGCCAAATAATGGAGGACAATAGACCACAGAGACACAGCAGAAGAAAAAACAGAAAACTTCAAAACCAGTTCTGAAGACTGCATTAACAGATGATGATTATGAACTCATCGCAACAAGGACGTGTGACACACTGAAGGACTCATTTGACGCGGTGAAGAAATTGCAGGAAAAGATCCAGAGCACAGTAGAAAAGCAGCTTCTAGACTTAAAAACAATTACAGAGAAGACTTCCATGATGCACATTCCACCGGTAAGGCGACCGCCGTAGAAACTTCGACACCGTCGATGTCCCGCGAGGAAAGCTTAGCAAAAGATTGCCTCAATACAGTGTTGATTCCACCAGGAAGCATCTGATTCCCTGTGACAATGAAGGACCCACCAGTTCAGTTTAGGAAACCCATCGAGGTTAACCTTGCAGAGTTCCATATTGATCAGTTGCAGATGATCTAGTAGCAGCTAAGCGCAGAGCTCAGGAGTAGAGAGCTCGCGACTTACAAACAGAATATGCAACTGAAACAACAGAATGCAGCACTCGCTACCAGCTATCAGAAGAAGGCAGACGAGTTAAAAACATATCAAGACAGAGATCAGGAACTCTCTCAAGTACTACAGAGCATCGCATTAGAGCTACCCAAATGTAACATCGAGTTCGTGTTGCCTACCCCACAGAAGCTAAGAAGAGTTGCAGACAGAGCAAAGGCTCTGGAAGAAACCATGGTTAGGATGGACGAAGTAGTGGCCAGGATGAAGGTAGACCACAAAGTGCAGATCACTGAGCTTGAGGCTCGCGTACGAGACACCTCCCAGGCAGACCAGAAAGCCCGAGTAGACGCCTTTCGGCTCACTTCCGTGCAGATCAAATCCCGCATCGATGAAGCACTATCGGTACTCGCGGAGGCGACGAACACATGGGCCGAGTTAGATGAGCCGCCGGAGAAAGTAGAAGTTCAGCAAAGTATTCAGCAGATAGAGAATACTGCAGCAGCAATGAAAGAAGAAATTAAGGGCTTGGCAGCTCTTCAGAAGATGAGGAAGACAAAGGAGATGAACTGCTTGCAGCAGGAAGCGCAGCGATTAAGAACAAAGGAGATACACATCAATGACCTGCTTAAACCCTACCAGGAGAAAATCACCGAGTTAGTCGATACGGTTGAGCAGAAAGTGAGGGAGTTCACTACCACCAGAGAGGAAACTGACGCCACAGAAGATGCCAGTATTAGTCAAGCTTTGCTTGACTCGGCACAAGAGCGTGTCGAAGTGATGCAGAAGGAAGTCGCAGAACTTCGAGACAGGTTGCAGAGGACTTTGCAGGAAGCCAAGCAGAAGCTCGCTGGTAGTGGCTCGAGGGTGAGCCACAAGTAAGTGTTAGGGGATTGTTGGAGCAGGGTCCTGCAGCTACAGAAGAAGCTGCTAAGTTTAGCGGATAGATAAGTTTTGGCAGAGAGAAGATAAGATAGAGCTACGATGCCGTAGCACATTTCCAGCTACAGAGCAGAGCCGAAAACCATGACTTTTAAGATAGAGAAGTCAAGAAAGACAACGGTACCTGAGCGACTGAGAAGAGAGAGCTCACCCACTGCATTGAAGGCGAAAGCAATGAAGACGAAGGACAAGAAAGCGAAGCGGTGCACAGTACCCATGATCAGCGCTGGGAAGCATGGAAGACTGCAGAGAGCTGTGGTATGACGAAAAGCGGCTACCTCAAGTACATATATGGCCGACTGTCACTAATTAGGGTTTGGGTTACTGTTGGGATAGGTCCACAGTGTTGTAATGGCAAGACCTTCGGGCTGCCTATAAAGGGATATCTTTTGTATTGTAAAAGGGTTGGTTGGATCGTTCAGTTGTTAGTTGTTTTTGTAGAATATTAGACTGTTGTAAAAGCCTAGATCTGGTTCTGTTATTAGCGGTAGCAATCTTACTGTAACCAGTAGCTGGCTTATAGAGCATGCATGTAATGATCCGCAGGGATCGACAGAGAGGGAAGATTATATTGTAAGAGAGGCAATATAGAGATAGAAAGAGAGAGAGATCTAAGAGAGAAGGGCTCCAGGCTGTGTGCGGAGTTACCCAGAAGATCTCTAGCTGCATATGCGGTGCAGCAGAACTGTGTTTACCTTCCCCTGAGCTATAATAGAGAAACACAGTTCTGTGGACGTAACTCCCATCCTGGGGGTGAACCACGTAAAACCTGCGTGTTATGTGTTGAATGCATGTGATTGTATTTGATTGTTGTTATTTACTATTTTGCGCAAGGACTTTGAGTACAGTTTAATGAATGAATGTGTTAATCAGTTTACAGCAATATAGAAGGATAACCATAAGTTGAAGTCTTGGCATGTTGTATGTGGGTTCATGTATGCTTTGCGTGAAATAGTCGTTAGTCGCAGTGTTGAACAGCCTTGTATGTTGAGTCTTGCACGTCGACACGAGCAACACCAAGTGTGCTAAGCTGTGGAGGTAGGATATCGCAGAGAGGCGATACCGCACCGACAGAGGAGCTGCGGTGCGAGATACCGCAGGTTGAGGACTTAGCGTTGGGCAGGGGCTGTGTGTCGCACGGTGCACGGCGATGCGGTAAGGTTGGAGATATTGCGGGTAAGTGGAAGTTGCGCGAAGTGGGAAGGGACCGCGCGACTTGCGCAAGGATAGAGGCCTCGCGGCTAGCAGAGTTGCGAGTAGCAAGTAGGATGCCCAGAACTTGGTCCAAGACACTTGAGTCTTTGGCCAACCCATTAGAATCACTTCGGGTGAGACTTCAGGCCACTTGCGGTCTGTCATCGAAAGGGCCAGTGAGCTAGGGGTGTTGTTGGTTGATTATAGTAAACCCGGGTCTGCCCACGATAGCCAACATGAACTATCCTGGCCCTACTTGGAGGAATGGTCGTGCTGGGGAGGAAGGTATCAGTAAAATACTTGATCGCTTCTTATCTTCAGCCCTTCTTCTTCCCAATCTAGCCTACTTCAGGTCTTGGGCTACTCCTTCTGATGTGTCAGACCACTACCCCATTTGTCTGGAGTGGGGTCAAAGACTTGTAATGCAATGCTACCCCTTCAAATTCAATAAATCATGGCTCTTGGAAGATGAATTCACCCCTCTGGTTGAGTCATCCTAGAAGGTTCCCTTGGATCTTAGACCTACAAACCCCTTGGATTCTCTCTCAGGGAAGTTAAAATGACTCAAAGTTTTGGTTAAAGGTTGGGAAAGGAAGAAAAATTGTGAAAGGAAACAATTGTTCTTAAACTTAAATGAAGAGATCACACACCTCCTAACAAAGGACTCTGGGATTCTATTAGCTGTAGAGGCTAGTAGACTAAAAGAACTGTATGATAAAAAATGAATTATCTTGGCTCATGAGGTTACAACCCAAAGACTCAAAAGCAGAGTCCTTGGCTAAAAGAAGGGGATGCCAACACAAAATTATTTCATGCTTATGCTTCAACAAGAAGGAATTCAAATGCTATCTGGTCCCTCAAAGATATAAATGGTAACCTAGCATCTGAGGATGTAGCCCTGAAGAAGATGGGGAAAAAACACTTTAGTGATGTTTTCAAGGATGATAGATCTACAAATATTGTTGATCAACTTAGGGTAATCAGGCTATTTTCGACCTTTACTCAAGATGAAGAGGTAAACTGCTTCTTAGAGCCCATAACTATTCAGGAAGTTGAAGCAAAGTTGAAGGGATTCAAGAAAGACAAAAGTCCCGAGCCTGATGGCTGGCCAATTGAGTTTTTCCTGGCTTTTTTTGACCTGATTGGTGAGGAGCTCACCTCTGCAGCAGAATAAGCAAGAGTTGAGGGGTATGTCCCGGGCTTTGTTAACTCTAATTTTTTGGCCCTGATACCTAAGTGTGAAAATCCCTCTACTTTTGCAGACTTCTATCCTATATCCCTATGTAACATTATCTATAAGGTCATTTCTTAAATTGCTGCGACCCGCCTCAAGCCTATACTGAACAGGGCTGTCTCCTCTCAACAATTTGTTTTTTTAAAGGACTGTCAGATCATCGAACCAGTTGGAATTACCTAAGAAGCTTTACACTCCATCAAAGCCAAAAGCTCAAGTGTCCTTGTACTAAAGCTGGATTTAGTCAAAGCCTTTGATAGAGTCAATTGGACCTTTCTGAGACTCATGCTCCTTCAGATAGG
Source organism: Pseudotsuga menziesii (assembly GCA_001517045.1). Taxonomy (NCBI): domain Eukaryota; kingdom Viridiplantae; phylum Streptophyta; class Pinopsida; order Pinales; family Pinaceae; genus Pseudotsuga; species Pseudotsuga menziesii. The sequence continues at coordinate 200,588 of LPNX011071862.1, forward strand.
CATCCCTCTTAATGGTGTTACTAGATAATGGGATGTATCACAAACTCTTGTTTTGTTGTTTTAATTAATGGAACAACATCGGATTTTTTCCCTGCCATAAGGGGAATTCGGTAGTGTTTCCCCCTATCACCACTTTTATTCATCTTGATTATTGAGAGCCTAAGCAGACTCATTATTGATGCACAGCAGAAAGGACTCATAAAAGGCTTCCAGTTCTCTCCTAGCCTGTCAATAACTCACTTACTATTTGTTGATTATGTAATTATGTTTGGATTGGGAACTGTCCAAGAATGGGGGGCATTCAAAGAACTACTGGACTTGTTCTGTTCAGCTACCGGTATGACTGTCAGTATGGAAAAATCCTCCTTTTTGTATCATAATGTGGATGAAGAGACTAGAAGGCAAATTGCTCAGCTTCTCCCATACAGCATGGCCCCTATCGACACGGGGTTTATATACCTGGGATATAGATTAAAACCTTTGGGATGACAGGTTTCAGACTGGCAATGGATGGTGGTGATGTTTGGAAATAAGATAAACAACTGGAATTTTAGATTGCTCTCTCTGGGAGGCCATTTAATTCTCATCAAATTTGTTCTCACAGGGATTGGTGTGTATTGGTTTGCTCTGGCAAGATGCCCCAACTCTATTCTTAATGCCTTGAGACGATTAATTTTTAACTTCCTGTGGGGAAAAACAGATGGTCATCATCATTTTCATTTGGAAAACTGGAAATCAATTTCTGTTCCTGCTGAATATGGTGGTTGGGATATAAAAAACCTAGAATGGTTCGGGATCTCCCTTCGGTTGAAGAGTTTGTGGTAGGTATTAAAGGGTAATGGTATTTGGAGCCAAATAATTGCTCATAAATATATTAAGGACAGACCCTTGGAGGACTAGATTCGTGCTAGGAATTTCATAGTTAATGGCACTTAATTTTTTTGGAATGGGTTTGTTAGAATTATGGAATGGATTATGTGCAGGCTTGCCTGGAAGGTGGGTGATGGACACAAAATACACCTTGGTGTGGATCCGATCCCAGGTATGGAAACCTCATACATTCTCCCAGTGGATCTTAGAGGATATCTAGCTGACTATGGGATATCGTGCTTGGCCCAAGCACAAAAACTGGATGGTCTTGCTGTTGGTTATAATGGATGGTTATCAGCACATGATCTGGACCTAGGATGTGAACGGGCTGAACAGTGGACATCTTTTGTAAAAGGTCTCTCTCATGGTGGGATAAGAATTGAGGAACCGAAGGATTCTATTCTCTGGCTGTATGATAAGGATTTGGGCATGGTTTCTACAAAAAAAACATATGAGCTTATCATATTGGATCTTTTGTCCCCTCCTTCTGACTGTGTCATCTCACAGATCTGGAACTTCAACGTTCCTCAAAAGCTAAAGTGCTTTACTTGGTTGGATTTCTTTTACAAAATAAATACTTGGGATAATCTCTGCAACAGGGGCTGGCTCGGTCCAAACAGGTGCTACCTTTGTAAGGAGGAAGCTGAAACTATTGACCATCTATTTGTAAATTGTTCCTTTGCTTGCGAGGTACTGGTTCACTTGGGAAATTTGATTGACATACGGATGGGCTGGTCTAAGCAAACCCTTACAGGAAACATCATCAATTGGCTGGAAAAAGACAGGTTGTCCTCATATTTTCCTTTTTGGTTCATCTGGAACCTTTGGAAGACTAGAAACAACTACATATTTGAGATAAAAGAGCCAAATATCCCCTGTCTCTGCCATAAGATTATATCTGAAGATTTAACTTACCCGGTACCTCAAGCAAAAAGATCTAAGGCCAGGAATATTGGGGATCCTCCACCTAAACAATTTCCCAACGGCTTTTTTTTATGGAGCTGCAACGGACTCAAAAGGTGGTGCAGGGGTATGTATATGGATTAATGTGCAGCATTTCATTGAAATGAAATTAGGCTGCGGTAGCAACACTAATACAAGTGCCGATCTTTTGGCACTTTGGGCTTTACTTTCCATTGCCATATTGGATTTCCATATCTAAATATATTTGGCGACTCCTATGTGATTATAAATTGTGCAAAGGATGAATCCACTCTTTCTATTGTGAACCTAGATGCTTGTGCAACAACACCAAAAAGCTGATCTCTTCATTCACTTTAGTGGATTTTAGCCATGTTTATAGGGAATATAATATGAGGGTTGATTCATTATCCAAGGATGGGCTGCTTATGGCTCCTGGCCATCTTTCTTTTATGGAATATTGTAAAGGTGACATTTATAGAGAAGTTTATCTTCAGTTGTTTTGAGTATCAGCTCTGATGCTGACCAAGGACTATCTTTTGATGTAGTTAGCTCCCTTGGGATGCTATTCTTCTACAGTTTTTGGTTCATTGAGCTTATCCCTAGATTTGAGAGGACTCAAGCTTGTCTTGGATAATGACTTAAGGCTCATATTATCTTCTCTTGAGACATGTATGACTGACCTTACTTGCAGATTTTTAATGAGAGGCTATCCCTCAGTTACAACAAGCCCAGGTGGGGACAAAAGCTGGCTCAATCCTATCTCCCTGCCCATTTTTTATCTTGATGATATTTCTTCTTATATTGTGGTTAGATTTACATGAATGGTCCCGCTGACTAGAAGATGTAACAAATTACCTTTGATTCAATTGAATATCAAGGAATGTTTTTTTCATCTGAAAAAAAAAAAAAAAAACTCTACACTAACACTTTTCACAACCATATAACTTGATATTGTTAATACAATACTTCCGCATAAATTGGAGATGAAAGTGAATATCTATCTTATTACTCTTTCCATTATCAACTTTATTTAAACTATTCCATAAAAAAATTAAAAATAATAATAATATGAGATGAATAAAACAACCCAACATCAAATAAGAGTCATTTGAAATTAGATATAGCATAAGATGAATAAAACAACCCAACAACAAATAAGAGTCATTTGGAATTAGATACAGCATGAGATGAATAAAATAAGCCCAACCCCAAATAAGAATCATTTGGGTACATATGGAATGTTCATTAAACCTAAAATAAAACGCCGCTAAATAGAATCTTGTTTTATAAATACTATATAAACTGAACATGCTGTTAATATCTACGCACCGGTGGCCTAGTGGTAGAATAGTACCCTGCCACGGTACAGACCCGGGTTCGATTCCCGGCTGGTGCAACTGCCAAAGACTTTTTTCCAATTGAAATATAAAATTTTCCACACTAATACTATTTTAGAATACTTTAACGGGGGCTGCTCTACCCGGTCTCAAATCACGGCAACGGCAAGGTAAAATTCGTTTAGATCTGTATCTATATCTCTCTGCGTATTCTCCTGTCTTCTCCATATTTAGTAGAAATTGTTTACTCTTTGAGACGTTTGCTGGAATAGCTCAGTTGGTTAGAGCGTGTGGCTGTTAACCACAAGGTCGGAGGTTCAAGCCCTCCTTCTAGCGGTTTGATAGCTGTTTGCTGTTTGAATTTATTGATTACTTATAATTATATTTTTTTTAATTATCTAATTTCATCATTTCTTTTAATGATGCTTAATTTTTTTTTCTTAAGTATTTTACTTTTCATGTATTGATTTCTTATAATGATATTTTTTTAAATTATCTATTTTCTTTTAATGATGTTAAATTTTTTTTTTTTAAGTATTTGACTTTTCATATTTTTAAATTATTTGATTTTTTATATTATTTAATTAAAAGTTTTTAAATTATTTGATTTCTTTTAATAATGCTTAAAACAAAATTTAAATTATATATTTTTTATTTTTTTAAATTATTTGATTTTTTTTAATGATACTAAAAAAATCACATCACGGGTTGAATATTTCGATTGTATTTCTTATATTTATTTATTTTTTAAATTATTTGACTTTTTATATTATTTGATTTCTTTTAATGACGTTTAAAAAAATCACAAGGACAAAAGTTGAATTTTTTGATTGTATTTTATATATATATATATATATTTTTTTACAGAATACCGAAATTAAATGATAAGGTCGAAGGTTCAATCTCTCAATTGCATTTATTTGATTTCTTGTATTTATCTATCTTTAAAGTATACAAAAAAAAATTATAACTATTTTTATTGTCCTCACTACCAATTTGAAAACTAAGGTGTGATAGGTTTTGCCAACTTCTGAACAAGAAAACATAACATAACTCGTGAAGTCATTTATTAGAATGTGTTCATTCAAAGACCATGCCAATTTTTTCATTTTTTGTTACTAGAGGAATCGACGACTAGGGTCGAGCTCATACTTGCATGACATGAGGTCGTTTCTCGTCTAGTACCACTATACCGCTAGGCATAGCAACGCTATCCCAGGCATGATACACAGGGCTCGATCGAGGTTTGAACCCACGACGTTACAAGGAGTGCTTTAACAGTGCATCCTATCGTCAAATGGTCTACATGTCGGGTGCACCATGCATGGGGAAACGTTCACAAAGTGAGTTCTCTCTTTATTGTTCATGAAGTAAGTTCTTTATTCAAAATGTAAAAAAAGATTGTTCATAAAGTGAGTTCTCTAATAACACCCCCAACAATGTTATGAAGTGAGTTCTTTCTCTCTCTTGTACCAATTGCCCGTCACTCGGGGCCAGTAGAAATGAACTATTAGTTAAGAACCGCAACCCAGGGGCATCTAAGTTGTCAAAGTCACCTGGGGATCACACATGGCATGGGCCACACCAACCCTTAACATGGATAGATTTTTTGGTGTCTCTTCCCAACTAGCTCAAGCCTAAAGGGAATTAAACCAAGGTCGCCCTACTAACGAGACCCACACCTTAACCGAATGAGCTAGCGAGAATTGACATGAGCTCTTTTTATTGTTCATGAAGCAAATCTCTAATAATATCTCAACAATGATGCTCTATTTTTTCTAAGCAAAGATCAAATCACTCATGAGATCAATTATTAGATTGTGCTCATCCCTACAATTATGTCAAAAATTGGTGCTTAGGAAGTGAGATCTCTAATAACATTCCAACAACACTGCCAAAAAAACATGGAAAAAAGATATTGTTCATGAAGTGAGCTCTCTAATAACGCCAAACAACAATGCTAAAATGAAAAAAAATAGCGTTCATGAAGTGAGTTCTCTATTAATTGATTCCAAAATGCCAAAAAACATATTGTTCATGAAGTGAGTTTTTTAATAACATCCCAAAAACAAAGACAAAATACCAAAATAAATAGTGTTCATGAAGTGAGCTCTCTAATAACATGGATACATAGATATCAAGGTCAATCATATGGGTCTCGAATGCGAGTGTGCGATAGGATGACGACAGAGGGAACGTAGGAGGCAGGGCGCGTGCCAAGGTAGATGGAAACCCATCCCCCACATCACCGCATGTTTAAACTCAGTTCGATGGTCCCTGCAGCTGCATTGAAAGACGTTTTATGCATGTCGATCGAATCTCGTTCTGCAACTAGGATATGGACAACTTTGGTACCAACATGTCCCTCGAGACTCCCCAACCATGTCGTTTTGTACCTGGCTTATCCATCATGGGACTCTTCATCGACAGGGAAGAAACTATATCAGACGACAACAGTGGGAGTGGAAGGTTATCAACTCCATTGCATAGAGGTTCTCTCTCCATCGTTGGCATTGCTGTGCGGGTTTGGGGTATTGGGAGATCACCACCAGGGAGTCTAGGATAGAGTTTCAGCGCTGTAGCTTTCCCTGTTTCTTTCTCATTCAGCTGAACATGGCTTCAGAGTGGAACAATGTGAATAACATTGATTGGGAGGCTCTCTTCCGCAAAGAAACCCCAGAGCATATATGCAACTCCATTACAGCCATGGAGAATGAAATCTTTGGGGAATTTCGGCTTAGGCTTGGCTCAAAGGTTGCCATATCGAACTACTGGCGTCTAAAGTTCATTGTCTCTAGAGCCATGAGAGAAAGGGGGGAGTTTTGGCGATCTTGTTAAGATTATTGTTAACACCTTCAAGGAAGATGTTGAGGAAATCCTGGTGCACATGAGAGATCTCATGCAATTCTCAGAACCACCCTTTCAGCGCGCCAACTAGGGCATTAACGAAGCTGGAACCAACAACGCTAATGAGGACGAAGTTGAATCCATCATGAAGGCCTAGACTCTTCTCTGTGTTTCTTGCTCGGTTCATGATTATGCTTTGTTTATTTCCGTATCTTTCTTTGTGTGTGAGGCCGCCGTTGTTTAAAGGCTGGGAAGCTTTCACAATGCTTAGACACTCGGTTTGGTCTCTTCTGCATATCTTCCTTTTTTGGTTCCATGACCACTGTCTGACTCCATGTTTTGGGATTCATAAATGAATATGTAATCTGTTTTGTTTATTTAAGTAATAGAAAATAACACTTCTTACTGACAAAAAAAAAGGTCAATCATATGGCAACCATGAATGTAGATTTATGACATGGTTAATTGGGTTTAGTTTGAGTGACGAAGAGAAGAAAATTGCCCTCCTCCCTACCTAGATTCAAATCCCAATTGTGATATGCTCTTTTTTCGTGAGTTGATTGTTTACTAGGGCTCTTTGTGAACTAACTGTTGATTGGGAATAACAAGTACCAACAATCTTATTCTCACCTCTAGACTAGAAAGAAAAGACTTGATAACATGAAAAAAGAAAGCTTATGAGCACGCAAATAAATGAAAGGAAAACAAGTTCTTGACAACATGGAAAAAAAACACATGAACATACAACACTATGATAGAACTCCATCCAAAAAACCCTATCATTAAGCTTTACTTTTTTATATATATTTTATATTGTAAAAAAAATAACTCTTCAATATTATTAGTAACTAAATTTTATAAAAAAAATATATCGATTTATCAATCTAAACATTCATTAAAAGTAATATTTATAAACTTCGAAACATTTGATAAAACATTTAAACCTTCATTGGAAAAAATACTCATGAAACTTTAAAACATTTATTTTGATCCATAAACATGGATACAACTTGTAAACATGTGTTAAATAACAAATGAAGAACACATGAGAAAAATATCCATACTCATCATACCTTTAAGTGAATCAAACAACCATGTGTTGGGGAGGGACGTGTTCACACCAACAAATTCAAGGCGTGCCAATGTGTAAATAAATATTTAAGTATATTTCTTATTTAATATCAACTCCCAGTCAGTTAATCTCTTTTGAAAAAAAATGATGACACTAAGGCCTGGATCATTATGTTTAATTTAATCTAACCTGTTAAAAAAAATTATAAAATATATATGAAAATAATGTTACATAAAAAATCGAACTAATATTAAAGTTTAAAAAGACATTAGTTCAGCTTTTGATCATATTAATTGACAATCAAATCAATTTGTACCTTCCAATTATTGGTTTTAACAAAAACAATACACTATAACATTGTTTGACCTCAATTTGAGGTCAAATAAAACCTAACATTGATTAACCTCGATTTAAAGTCAAATAAAACCTTAAATCATTTAATTAATGAAAATAATATAAAAGAAAACATTTAATATAATAAATCGTAAAACATAGGTTAAAAACCATTGGTTTATGTATAATGAAAGAGAAAACCAGCATATCAATTACTATAGTTCATGAAATACTAAGGCAATAGATCAATAAGGCTATAAACAACAGATATATTTTTTTTCATCAATCATTATTTTTTGTTTATAATTTTATTTATATAATAATATAAGAGTCAAGAGGTAGCAATGTTACCGCAATTGTTAGTAGCTATTGTTATAACATCAATGTTTATAAGAAAAAAGAACTAGTTTATTTGATAATATATAAAAGTTTTAACATGCCAATTTTATGGATTATGTAATCTAAACATACCTTGATTTTAGATTTTAAATAAATAAGGTTGATTTTATATAAATATAAAGTAGTGACATATTTCCATGTAAAAATATAAATATAAAGTATTTTCATAACTTTATTTCCATAAAAATATATTTAAACATATTATTAGTGACCTCCTTATATATGTATTAAGTATAATTATAACAAAAAAACAAAACAAAAAAATTAATGAAGGGCACAACTTGCAAATAGACATGTAAAAAACATGTGAGTGTCGTTTCAATATATTAAACATTATTTGTAATTTTTTCTAATTTTAGGTAAATATTCCTAGACCATAATAAAAACAGAGACTATATTTTTTTTCGTTGGTAGTGCGAAATGAGACGATATATTTGTTTTGTTGGTAGTGCGAAATGTTGTGGGGTAGACCCACTTGTACAATTCCGATGAGATATTATAATCCAAAATTATGGAAAAGAAAGAATAAATTACTTCATCACATAGCATGCACCAAATTTATAGAAATAAGGTCAATGTGCAATCACCACTATATTATCTAATAACTAAACCAAAGTATAACAAACCAACATTGGGATGACAATAAAAGTTAATATAAAAATCACTAGAATCAAAAGGTGAGCCATAACCACCGATTTGTCGGAAGTGCATGACAAGATCACACGATTTCCAATGTATGACGATGGTTCTTCCCCGGGAACAAAACTCCAATTCCTTAGAAATGCAATTCGATTTTTTCCAATTTTTTTATCTCGTCTCCCCTCTTCATCTGTGGAGTCATTCTCGACTGGTTATGATCACAAAATAGGGAGAAATTTTTTTTTCGAAGAATTGTGAAGTATTGCAGCTCTTGCACCTAGATGTTGGCAGAGTTATCCTATGACCAAAGCATAGTGGTTAAGTTTAAGAAGTAAATTGGACCCATTATGGTCTGCATACATCGAAGTATGCTCCCATCTTTTCGCTCATTTATTTGACACAGAAAAGCAAACCCAAGTCACTGGAATTCAGGGGTATTGTATTTAATTACATTAAACATAAGATCTTCTTAAGATTTACAATCATTATTATCTTGCTTTATAAAATTACAATCTTTATTATCTTGCTTTATAAAATTAAGATCTTGTTGAGATTTACAATCATTATTATCTCGCTTTATAAAATAAATTAATCTAAAATAGGTTGTATGGATTTAACATAATGAAATGCCAAGTGTTTTGCATGTGAGCTATCTGTGCGTTAAATGATCCTAGCTATTTGTCCGTTAAATGAGCGTGCCACTTGCCAATCTGAAAGCACATTTTCCCTTGTTAAAACAATTCCAGGTTAGTTCTCTTTATGTCAAATCTTTCATCCTGGTGACTATCCTGAAATACTTTTAGCATTTAGTTAATATTACACCAGCCTTGCTAATTCATCTTCTTTTGCGTTTACAAATTATTATTTTTGAGATCATTTCAAGTCTTTATCTTGGTTTACCTTGCAAAAGGTTTTCTTTAACTATATTTTAAAGTGATATTGTGTTTCATTGTCCAAGTGATTTTTCTACTTCATACATACAAAATTCATGTACTCTTTGTTTCACCTAAAACAAAATATACAAAATATAAAGTTTTTAAAAATATTTTTTTTTTATGTTTTTGGCTTAAAACAAAATATAAAGTTTCTTCCACTATATAGTACGCTTAGGCTACCTCATTTATTTTTAAAATGATTTTTTATGTTTTGGCTTAAAACAAAATGTAAAAAATGTAAAGTTTCCTCCGGCTTATCAATATCACGTGCTCCAAATCACTACATTTACATTTACATCACAGTTAATGCACAATATTCCATTTCTCTCATTGAACTTTGGTTGATATGAATTGCAATTGATAATTCGACCTTGGGTTTCTCATAGCATTCCATTTCTCAGATTGAAGTTTGGTTGATATGAATTGCAATTGAGGATCACCGTGCATTTTGAGGTGTGTGCCCACATTCTTGGCGCACTTCCTCAACATTGTCTTCCGGAAGGTGTGTAACAACACTCTCTATGCTGCAGATCAGCTCTTTGGTGGGCACGCTTCTAGGTGCAATTGCGAAGTTCAATCCATACTCCAATACCCTGATCGAGTCTTCGTTCAACTCTACGCTGGATAGATTGATCATGTTGGACTTCTTTTTGCGCGCGGTCTGTACCTTTCTCTCTTGTGCGTTGTGCAGGTTTACAAATTTCTTGTTCTGAGCTTTTGTAGCTTTCTCTTTCCTGCTATAGCTCTTCATGTCCATTGCTAAGTCCACGTGGTTCCACAGAGTGGGTTCCAATTTGTTTGCAAGCTTTAGGTGGAGTCGACAGGCGTTTTATGAAAGCTTATGGATTTCAGAGTGAGTCCTTTTTAATTCTGCTCTTATTAGTGACAGGCTCAAGTTTTTAAAAATGGAATCATTTCTGGAGGTGCGCAGGCGGTGTTTAACTTGGGCGAATTGAGGAATGATGTTTTGGTCTTGGCATTTCTTTAGGAAATCGATATTTGTGGCTTTTTGGGCAATTTTTTTTATCAGAGTCACTTCCAGTAGCTTCAATTCCTTTAGCGTATCCCTTCCATGGAGGGATTCTACCTGTTTGAAGATAGTCATTTACACAGAAATTAAATTGAGAAATCGAAGAGAGCTGTGTTGGATGAATTTGAAATTCGACGTTTCGACCCCTTCTCTGGGATCGTCATCAAGAGACGTTGGAAGCCTGAAAGTTTTTTATGGGAGGTATGTACGCTATAAATATCTGTCTTGGAATGAGGCTTATATATTTTTAAGTGGAGTCGGTTTATGAAAATTTTATTAATATATATTATTTTATTTTATTAATTTTTATAATTTTAACAAATTTAAAAATCTTTTATTCAAATGACTAAGGTTCATAGGTAAGTTTCTATTAGATTTAGTTTTTAATTTAAAACTTTATATTATTTATTAAAATTTTTTTTAAATTAAAAAAAATATATAATTAAACTTTTAAGTTTTTAATTCTGAAGGTTTAAAAACTTTTTAAATTTTTTTTATAAAGACTTTTATTATAAATTAAAATTTTTAAAATTTTAAATTTTTTTATAAATTTTAATGAATTTTAATTTTTAAATTTTTATAAGTTTGATAAAAAAATTTAACTATTAAATTTTAAAATTTTTTATGGAGGAGACTTGAGAGTTTTAGTTTCAAGTTTTAATTATTAATTTTTTTTTATATTTAAACCTAATGGTTTTAAATTTTTAATTTATTAAAGGGGGGGATTAAGTTCAAAGTTTAAAAGGAGCTAACTAGATGAGGTAAAGGTTGCCAAGGATTGAAGAAGAGAAATACTTAACCGACTCATCACTCTAATTTCTAAGAGTGAAATGAAGTGATAGATGATGAGGGTTTTTTAAGTTGAAGGGAGTGTAGGAGAGGTTTCCAGGAGTCACTAAGCCTTGCACCATCGTCCCTGTTAAGGTAGTTGTGGCTTAAATTGATTTCGATTTTCTCCCTGACTTTTTGTTTTATAAGGTTGTCTTCTCTAGCTAGGACTTTAGCATTCTCCAAACATATTTGGTTACCTGTTAAGTGTGAATGTTCAGCAAGGGCTGATTTCTTATGTCTATCATGTCTTAAGTCAACACTATGTTCCTTGAATATTGTTTCCATGGAGCGCCCAATTTCCCCTATGTATAGCTTCTCACAAGAGCAAGGGATGGAGTATATGCCTTTGTAAGTCCTCGGATTAATTGGGTCTTTTAAGGAGTCAACCATGTTCCTGATAGTGTTGGGAGGGGTGAAGAAGGTTTGGATCTTGTTTCTTTTTAGAGTTTTAGCTAATTTGTCTATGGCGCCTTTCATGTATGGGAGGAAAATTCTCTGTACATTGTCGTCACTTTTCTCAATAGTCTTTTGCTTATTTTCCTTGTTGGCGGATGCAACAATTTTCCTGAACTGTTTACCATTGTACCCAACGTCTCCGGATGATGATCCTAGAGAAGGGGTCGAAACATCGAATTTCAAATTCATCCAACACAACTCTCTTCGATTTCTCAATTAATTTATGTGTAAATGACTATCTTCAAATGTTAGATTTGTTAAAATAAGATAATGACTGTCAAAACATCATGTATTATTTATTTAATAAACACAATTAAAGGGTGTGACTGACAAACTAAACAAAGCGTTATAAACATAATTAGATTGATGAAGAGATGTATGTAATGAAACGTTATTTGTAGAAGAGTATATTATTAACTGAAGCTGAGTATAAACAGAAATTTAATTAGTAAAAGGGTGTGATAGTGAAAAGTCACGTTCCAGAATGAAGAGGCATTGTAAAATTGGAAGGACACATTTATTGAAAGGTTGTGATGTTGTAAAGACATGATAAAATATTTAAACAAAAGCTCGTTTTGAAGTAAAGTGTCTATGTAGTCTAGATCCATGTAGATGGAGACCAAGGAATTGGTGAGAAACCAATAACATAATTGAAGACATAAGAAGATTTGGAAGTTTGATAAAAAAATATTAGGGTGGCAGGGTGGTGTTAGGGTAGGCTACAGGCCTGCAAGGGGGTTGTAATCTCCTTCCAGTAGAAACTAGTAAATAAGGGTGTCATAGAATCATGCCAATTGTAGCTGACAAAACAGGGGTTCGTAGCCTCCTTCTAGTAGTAGCTAGTAAATAGGGTGTTGTAGCATCCTTGTATGATGTAGCAGGTAGAAACCAGGGTGTTGTAGCATCATTTTCTATAGTAGCATGCGAAAACTATTTGTAAATATAATTTTGCAGTAATAGGAAGTATTGGTGGTTTTCCCAATTGGGCTTCCATGATAAATTTGTGTTCTCTGTATCTTGTTGATTATGTTTGTTATTTATTATTTTAAAAGTGGTTAAAATTGTTAAAAATGTAACAATATTGATTCATACCCCCTCCCCCCCTCTCAGTATTTTCCAATATTCTAACAATGAGTTGTGAAACCCAAATTTATATTGACACTATACATGTATCCACTTTAACATGGGTAAGAGAGATTTGAGCTTTACAAATCTCCCATATAACAACAACGATTTAACCAATTGGTCATGGGTAAAAAGGCAACTAATAATTGTTTTTAGATCCCATTTGCTTACAAATAGAACTAGCAAACCAAGAGAGCACAAAGTGTGTGAGCATCTCTTTGGAGGCTTGCTCTTGTGCGAGACAATGCATGCTCATGTAATGCTCACATAACACAAAGCAATAAATCATTATATTGTGGTGTGGTGCACAGTCTCTCACACAACAACATTCATTCTTGGTATTCTTGTTTGGCAATCATCAAAATCATTACCAACAATGCAGTAAAATCTAGATTGATTTTTCACAAGGATGGCCATGATGAATAAGTAACAAAGAAAGAAATAATGTGTGAATACAAGTTATATTGTTCCAATATAACTTGGAATTGTGTTAATAATAAAAGATGTAATATTTGAGGTGGTCATCTTTGACTATCTTTCATACCTTCACAAGGATGGCCATGATGAACAAGTTACAAAGGAAGAAATAATATGTGAATAAAAGTTCTATTGTTCCAGTATATGATGGCATTGTCTTAATACTAAATGATGTAATATTTGAGGTGGCCATCTTTTGACTATCTTTCATAACTTTTCACTAAGAGAAGCAAGGTTCCCATGTAGGAAGGGATAAGGGAGATCTTTATGTGCATACATAGGGATATGGATAATGCTCTTAAATCCAAGATCAATTTTTTTCTAGGGAATCCTCAAAAGTCTAAATCAATCTCTTGGAATATTTATATAGTTTATGTTTTGGTATGAAAGCTCTTGAATTTTGATGCAAGTCTCTCTCACAAGAAATTTGGAATCCTTGTAAACACGTGCTATGTTGGTTGGTTAAAAGAAAGGGCTATAATTACCCTCACCAAGGTTAAAATCCTTCTTAGCAATAAGATAACTATCTTGTCCATCTGTACTTATGTTTTTGTTTGTGCGTATGCTTGTGATTGAATATGGGACTAGGGAAAGTTATGGACAATTGTTATGGAATCAATATTGCCTAATCTTGAAGGATTTCATTTAAGTGTAGTTTTCCAATAACATTAATCATAATATTCTAAAATTGAAGAAGGGCATCTTGTCTTGTTAAGAAATCCCCCCAACCCCTAAAAAATGAAATAAAATGAAATCCCAAAAGATGAATACAAGGATTATTGGTCAAATACATGGTACATAAGTTAAAGCATTAAAAAAATTATCCTTACCCATAAAAAAAACTCCTAGTTTGGAGATAAAAATGTGGCAGAGAAAATAATTAGAGTTGGTCACAATAGGAGGAGAAAAGCCCAATGATGAAAATATATGAGGACTATTCTTTGAAGAATTAAGGAAACCATTAATTGCAATGGAGTGGTAAGAGACAACACAAGGACATAAACATAAGTAGACGAGCTATCAATAGTTTTGACAAGAGCTAGATATGTGACATCAATGCATCATTGATCTAGTGGTATAATAGTACCCCGTGATGGTAAATGACCAGTTTGATTCCTAGCTGGTGGAATAATTGTCTTGGTGACATGATAAATTATGAAGTCTATGTTGAATCCTCTATTAAGGTTTCACACATTTTATATGCAGTATTAAACACCTTTTTTTATCTAGTCTTGCTAGGATAACGTGTTTTCACCCAATTGACCTAGGTTCAAGTCTCAACAACGTAAAATGCTCACGCATGTGTGGTTCAAACAAAGCTTGCTTTTACTTTTGGCTTAGAATGTACAAATTTATTTCATTTTCATATAGAATGGAATGTTGAGACTAGAAATATGTTATGTATTCTTCTTATGTAATCAAGTGAAGGATGCATCCTCCTAATGATTAATTTGTTGTGGTGACTATGATTGTTGCTTAGTACCCCCCTCCCCCCCGCTCTATAACAACAACAAAAATATTCCATTGGCGATACTCCAATGTGCCCATTTGCAAGCCTTTCTAAAAGCATGATCATTACTAAGTGAGATACATCTAACACTTGTACATCTTGTAATTGTTTCTATAATTTAAATACATCTATATAAAAAATTTACTATCCCACATTGGATAAGAGAAGTGAGGAGTTGACGAAGAAGATGGTGATTATTAGTGGTTAATTTTGATGGAATACCTTGGTTAAAATGTGTTGTTATGAACCATAAGGCCAAGCATAACACATATTTCATTATTCTATTTTCTAAATTATTTTTTTTTCTTTTAAAGTTAATTGATTATCTAATATATTTCTAGCCAAAAGCTTAGAAAATAAAAGGTGAAATTAAAATAAATCGACATCAACCCTCAATTAAAGTATAATATATATAGCAAGAAAGTGCTAGAAGAAAAATCAAAACCACAAGATAACAAAAGAATGTGTGGAAAAACTTTTTTTTCTAGAAGAGTCATCATATAAGTGAAGATATTTGTTTAAAAAAAATCCAATTCAAAGAAAAATGCTCTCCTTTGAAATACAAGAAGTGGAATATGTAGAAATTGAGAGACGATGTGCTTTTAGGAGATTTAAAAATTTCACATCATTACGTGAGATTTCCTTAATTTATTTCATGTTAACTTCAACTTTATGGTTGAATGTGAAATCTAAATTACATTAACATATATTTCATTTTTGTATAACCAAAGAGATAGCATGACCCAACAAAATAATTATCAAAAAATGTACTGCAAGCAAACTATGTTTCCCTCCCTAAGGGCACAATCCCCAAAATAACATATTTGAAAACAATTTATAAACATTAAATTTGTTACAATGACAAATCTGCCCTCCTAAATTCTATTTATTTGTCAAACCATTCAAGGTTATGTTAAATCAACATATAACTACTCATAATTATGTAGAAATTGAGAAACGATGTGCTTTTAGGAGATTTAAAAATTTCACATCATTACGTGAGATTTCCTTAATTTATTTCATGTTAACTTCAACTTTATGGTTGAATGTGAAATCTAAATTACATTAACATATATTTCATTTTTGTATAACCAAAGAGATAGCATGACCCAACAAAATAATGATCAAAAAATGTACTGCAAGCAAACTATGTTTCCCTCCCTAAGGGCACAATCCCCAAAATAACATATTTGAAAACAATTTATAAACATTAAATTTGTTACAATGACAAATCTGCCCTCCTAAATTCTATTTATTTGTCAAACCATTCAAGGTTATGTTAAATCAACATATAACTACTCATAATTATGTTGGGTCATGCTATCTCTTTGGTTATACAAAAATGAATGGTAGTTATATGTTATATGTTGATAATTATCAAAAAAATGTACTTCAAGCAAACTTTGTTTCCCTCCCTAAGGGTACAATCCCCAAAATAACATATTTGAAAACAATTTATAAACATTAAATTTGTTACAATGACAAATCTGCCCTCCTAAATTCTATTTATTTGTCAAACCATTCAAGGTTATGTTAAATCAACATATAACTACTCCATGAGAACATAAGTTCAAAATTATATTTGCAAGTACTCAAAGTTCAAATGACAAAATACACTTCATACATACATAAGAATAAAGTTACAAATACTTATTAACAACTTACCACAAAATGGTTAAAGATTGTCCTTTAAGCTTATCACAAGCTATGACTCTCTAATCTATCCAAACCTTAGCTAAGGCATCTACCATCAACAACAAATCCTAACTAGTGGATATGTCCTAGCAAGGCATTACACCAATCTACTCCTAGTGACTCCAAAGGCTCAACAAGAAGCTAGCAGCAACACTAACAAGTCCATGATTAATCTTTCTCCAATCTCACCTCACACAAGCTCTCCAAGCAAAGTAGTCTATGTCTCCTCTAGGGTTTATTTGCCACAAACTCTAGGACCTTTTCACACAATGACATGAACCCTAGCAATTCAAGTATTCTCTAGGTATTGCCTCTCACAATCCCTAACACATTGCTCCCTTGCATTAAGGCAAGTACAAATATTGAAGACAAGCTCAACTTTAAGAAACAATGATCTAATGAACTCTTCCTAACACATTGCTCCCTTGCATTAAGGAAAGTACAAAGATTGAAGACAAGCTCAACTTTAAGAAACAATGATCTAATGAACTCTTTCAACTCTCTTCCTATAACTAAAGACTCTATCATCCCTTCATATAAAATATTTAAGGGAGGTCAACAATAGTAAAGTTGACTAAGTCCACACGTAACCGAATGTAATCCTCAAGATAAGGTCTCCAAGTGAAGCAATCGTGTTCCAAGGCATACATATATCAAGAGATGACTCCTCAATTGGTGCGCTCCTTATCACATGGCTTCTTACTTTCCAAGACAAGCATCCAATGCTCCAATGCTCCTCAACATATGTGTTTAGGTCCACAAACAACTACAAACAATGCACCCTCGATCTAGCTTCATCAAGGCAAGTGCTTATCTTCCTAAGGCATGCAAAGTGGTACCAATGTTGGTAGGGCCAAGCACCCTCCCTGCAATTTCCCAACACTATCCCTTCAAGTGCCCAATGCCCCTCTTCCAAGGTAGATCCACTTTTTATGCAAGCAATGACACATAAGATTATCACCTCCTCAAGTATTGTGCTACTCTAGCACCTAGTCGAAAGTGAAGTGACCACGCATAGAATGGTATCCAAATGTCATCAACAATAAGGTCCAACCATACAGTCTAAGATACATTTAAGGGATTCGGGTTTCACCATTCACCCACATCACATGAAGGCACTCCTTGCATGGTATAAACACTTTCAAAGAAACCCAAAAGCTAATAGAATATGTATGGGCAACAAAAGTATACAAGCCTTGTTTGAAATTACCAAGTGAGATGTGAGAGATACCAAAAGAATAAACCTCCCTTTTCAAATTAACAAATGAGATATCTTACAAGTAAATGAGCTAGTATTAGTATGGGCAACAAAAGTATACAAGCCTTGTTTGAAATTACCAAGTGAGATGTGAGAGATACCAAAAGAATAAACCTCCCTTTTCAAATTAACAAATGAGATATCTTACAAGTAAATGAGCTAGTGTTTGTAATAATGGTTAATGTCTTGTAACCCTACTATATGTTTTCACTTCATCTTCCTTGAGATATGGTTTAAGCCATATGTTGGCACGTCATTAAAGAGAAGATTTTCATCTTCCACTTCTAGGAAAGTAGTTTTCACAACTGATTTTAGCAGCTATGGTAAAAGAAAATTATTAGGCATGATATTTTCTCCAAATGTTCTTACCTAGCAATGCTTAATTTTTGAAACTTTTTGTCTACTTGTACGTTGTATTTCATACAAGAAGAATAAATGATATGGCACAACAATTTAAAAATGCTTCCAGAAATTAAATTTTATGGTCGTTTGCTTGGGCTTGTTAGTTCAGTGCAAGATGTGTTTCACATAGCATTCTATTATAATTTTGTTATGGCTATATTTGGACAAATGGCTGAAATCGGAAGTAATGCATGCTATTAAAGTACCTACTGAACTGCTTCAAGAAACACAGTTTATCAAAGCTATTTTACTCCAAAGAATATGCTGTGACAGCCAAAGAGAAACATCCCTTATTCCACTATCTTTTCCCTGTGTTAATTAGAGGGCTGTGGCAGTGGGACATCCCAAACATTCTTTCATGTAGTTGATGAAATACTATCGGAAAGGCAAAGCTTGAGACAGCTGTAACAGAATATCTGTATAAATCTACGTTGCACGGGAACCGCTCCCGGGCATTAGGAATGGCGTATCCGACGTTCCGGCGTACCTGGGAGCTTTGGAGCTGGTACGAAACGCTCCAAAACAGCTGGGAACTCCT
>LPNX011071900.1:7827-44913 GCA_001517045.1 Pseudotsuga menziesii
ACAAGCGCGGGTTAACAAACTTTTGAAATTTGCATAATGTGGTAGGCACTTAAAGTTTGATCATGAAGATTAAAGGAGGATTTTGATCAAAGGTTGGAAATAGTTACGCTAGGTGAACTAGCACAGAGAAAGTCAAAATGAGATTATTGGAATCAGGTAAGGGTCACATACTTCGACGGTCCAAATGAAAGCATGGATTAGATCAACGAGTGTGAGCCATTTCGTTGGTTCAACATGTAGTTGAGCTAACCACCGGGATGGGAGATAAATCACAAAAATGATTTAAGTTTGGTTTGTTCCTCACCGTTGATTGTGGTGTTTAAGAGATCCAACTCCTAAGAATGATTTGACCCGTTATAATAGTCATGTGTATAACCAAGATGGTGTATGCAGAATTATTGTGGAATCTAGGTTTTTATTAACCATATCAGAATTCCTACTATGCAGATTCACAATGGTAAAGAGGTGTGTCTGCAATTGTGAAGAGGTGCGTCCAAAAATTATGAAGAGAGGCGTCTGCAGAAAATATCAAGGTATTTATTAACAGAGTGTTGAAGAAATTAATTGTCTCTGTCATCCAAATCTATGCAGCCGCAACATAAGACAGATACCAAAGTAGAGTAACAAGAGACAATGTTTTTAAGAAGATGTGGAAGTTTAATAATATCAAATAAGGGTGGCAAGGTGGTGCTAGGGCAGGATACATGCATGCTAGGAGGTCTTAGACTCCAAATAGTGGATGGAGAAACAAGGTATTGGTATATCCTTATCTGTAGGTGCAGACAAAAACCAGGGTGTTGGTGCATCCTTCAGTAGTGGCTGAGAAACTTGGGGACTGTGTTCTCTAGCAAGTGGGTCCTTGCAAATAACTATTGTATTTTGTAAAAAAAAAATCTACTGATAATTGAAACATTTTGGTGGCTTACCTTATTGGGTTCCACATTAAAACATTGTCTCCAGATTTGTTTTTACATTTGCTAAAATAAAAGAAATTGTGTTTAATTTTTTTCATTAATTCACCCCCCCCTCTCAGTGACTAGACCTGATTCATCAATTGGTATCAGAGCAGGATCCTTCACCACGGTTTAACCCTTGGAAGGAAGATCCTATTACAATCACTATGGATCATCAGATGAAGATGTCAATTAGAGTCCCCATATTTGATGGTGAAGACCATGTTTTCTGGCATATAATCCCAAAGTATCCACTCTAGAAGACCGAGAGAAGCTAGAAGATCTTACCATGGTTTAATTGTATGGAATCCTCACAACCTATGAATTAAGACTAGGAATTGATAATCTCCCAAAAGAAGAAGCATCTTTTAAAGTGATCAAGAAAGCTTCATTAGAAGCTTTCTAACCAAAAACCAGAAGCAAAAACCTCATACTAACCATAATGAAGAATTTGATGAAGAAGAAGCCAATTTTATCAAAAAGATTCAGAAAGGATCGGGGAAGTACAAAGGCAAGTTTTCCTTCAAATGTTTTAAATGTGAAAAAAATTGGGCACTTTCAAGCCAAATATCCTTATTCCAAGGAAGACTCTAATGATGAAGATGAAAAAAACAAACAATACAAGAAAAAGGGAAAATTCCACTATAAGAAAAATTACAAAGGAAAAAAGAATTTATATTCAAAAGAAGAAGACATCAGTTCATCTGAGGTTAGTGACAGTGATGATGAAGTCCTTTTTCTAGGTATTGAAAAATTGAGCATAATGAAGAGTGAGAAGATGAAGAATAGGTCAATATGGAAAAAGAACTACTCAGTGCTTTGGATGGATTAAGAAGATACAAAAATGAATATAGAAAACTGAAAATTTTTGTAGTTGAAAAACATGAAGAGCATGAACATAAATAAAAAGAGATGAAGAAAATCATGAGCAATCTGAAACAACAAATTCAAGATGAAAATAAGATAGAACAAAGGCTGTATAAATCTCTTAAAGAAAAACAATCGATCTGTGAAAAAATGGAGGTAGAATTAGTTCGCTTAAGAAAAGAGCTTAAGCAAAGTTTATTTAAACTAGATATGAAAATAGCTCTAAAATTTTAGATGAGATTATAACCACACAAAGAGATCCAAGTAACAAAAATGGAATTGGTTATTTTCAAGAAGAAAATCAAGTTAGATTAAAATCTTATGCACTTTCTCTTCTCAGTACATTCAAGAAGAAAGAGGAAGAAAAGACAAGGAATGCTCAGAACTCCATAAAATCATTTCCACGCATCATGAAGGAATTCAAGACAACTCCAAGGAACGTTTATCAAAACAAGTATGCTCACATTTTGATGCAGGAGCATCCTGCTCTCCATTCAAATTCCAAGCTCAATGTTGGATTAGGCCTAGAAAGGGTCTTGAAAATGTGAATTGATGGTATTCGAACCATCACAATGTAAATAACCTATGTTTATTTGATTCTAGATGATGGTGAGTCAGTTGAGTGAGTCACTAGTTGGATGATGAGTCAATGGATGAATCATGTACCAAATCCTTCAATTAGGGAAGCAAGTAATATGATAAGATTTAAGGTTTATTGTAATCAGGATTTGTTAGCAAATTATGTGGATCTGAACCAGAATGGTTCATGAATCTTGTTGTGTATATATGTAAGCCTACGAGGCATAGCAGTAGGGAGAGGAGAGAAGAGACAGGGAAAAAGAGATATAGAGAGGATAGATAGAGGTTAGTAGGGCCTGTAGGAGTCATGGAAGGCCAATTAAAGATATACCAGGCCTTAGGAGATCATAACGCAGGTTCTGAGACAAATTGAATGTATAATTTCATTGTGTAAATGAAGAAAAGGCCTATTCGGCATATCTATGTATGTGTGAATGAATTCAGTTTGAATGTATAATTTTGTGAGCTAAATGTTTGGATAAATTCTCTGTCCATATGTGAAAATCCTGTATATGAACTTAGGGTTTCTGAAAGTGGGAGAAGCAGATATCGATGGATCGATGCTCCGATCCATTGAAGGAGTTAGATGAATGATCCTTTGAGGATTTTATAAATGAATGCATGCATGTATTAACCTTGTTGCAGGTCAAGGAGCCGGAGTCGATCATTGAAGGATCGAGGAAGATGGAGATTCAAGCTTGTGCATGGCTTGATTGATTGAAGAAAATTGATTCCGCAGATGCGTAAGTAAAATATTAACTAGTTGACTTGAGAAAGATCGGACGCTGGGGAATGATATTAGAAGAATATCAATAGTCACGATCAAATCCCACAAGAGAAAGGTGTAAGGAAGATAAAGGATCCACAAACATAAGATGAGATCCGCATTTGATCTCAGATCAACAATCAGGAAGGAAGCTGTATGAAATCAATGATTATAAAGAGTTAGGGAAAAGGGATTGTGGGAGGGAAATTATGGAAGTTCAACTTCTGGAAAAGTTGGATCCGCAATCCGCAATTTTATTACAGAAAGGAGCATTGCGGCCGCATAATTGCAGAAGTCAAAGTTAAGTTGTAAATCTGTATCCCGCATTCTGCATTACGGAAAAGGTAAATATGGAAATCCCATTGCAGAGCTGCACAATAAGAAGATTTAACACAACAATTTGGCTGTCAGGAAGGGTTTAAATTCCCTCCATTCCTTGAAGTTCATGTGTTTGATCTTAGAGGTGGAAAAAGCATGCCTCCAAGGTGGGGTTGTCATCAGTTTAGTATCAGTGCAGGACAAGGATTCTGCATAAGAGGTAAATAAATTTCTAATTTCAAATCATTTTGAAGTTAAATACTAACAATTGTATTGATAGGGTTAGTCAAGTGAGAGTATTCATAATTTATTGCAAACAGAGGATGTGTTGTTAAATTTGATGATTAGCCATAGGAGAATACATAAGAAATCCTATTGAAGGATATGATTTGATAGGTATAAGAATGGAGTTATCATGCATGGGAAGAGTATTGAGTCAAACTACTCTTGAGAAATTGAAGAAAGCAAAGGTAAGGCATTTCTACAAATTTTATTGAATTTGAATACTAATAGTTGTGAGGGTGTATGTTCAGTCCTGTGCAAGGGATCATAGCAGATATTGGGGAGGAGGAGTATAGGCTCTGCGGTAGGAGAAATTGCAGACAGTGGTGAGAAAGGAGAGTGTAGATAAAAAAGATCAAGAACAAGATATTTTGAAGATAAAAGTGGAGATATTTTCAGCCAACTGTACAAGTGGAAAGTCTAAAGGTATGGACTGATTAATGTTTGTATTTAACTCTGGTTATATAGGAAACATTTTCCTGCATGTTGGAAAATAGAAACAACTTCCAGCTATGACTAGGTAGAATTTGTTGGGAAATTCCACAGTTGTAATTATGGGTAGAATCGTCTAAGGGAGTGAGTAGGTGATGGAGAAGCTATCAGGAGGTTCAGAGGAGGTGAACCCGTGACACCAAAAGTTTGAGCTAGAGGAAGAAATTCGATGAGGTGTTAGTGGAATCTTGATTGCAGCTCACTGTTTAGCATTGAGGAGAAGCTCAGCGATGCATGAGGAAGGAAGACAACCAGGTTGAAGACGGAAGCAACAAAGACCCAAGAAGTTCTTGAGAAGAGGAAAGAGGAAGTAGTGGTAGAACCTGAGAAATCCAACAGAGGTTGGACAAAAGAGGACTAGTACATGTTTTCAAAAGACAAGTGGACCCGTAGAAGCCAAGAAGAGCAAAGGAGATGCTCAAAAGGTTCTAGTGAGAGGACCATATATACCAAAAGTAAAAGCTCAAGGAGAGATAACTTGTTGAGGTATAGCATACAAATATGGAGACTTGTTGAAGGTGAAGGCTTAGGAAAGCAGTCCACAAGTGGACAGGATGAAGTATAGAAAAGAGAGGGAGATAGAAACAATGACTACTAAAGGTCATTGTAGGGGTTCATAGGAAAGCCACAACAAAATAAAGAAGAAATAAAGTCAAGAAGAATGTAACAGGGAGTTGCTAGAGTTAGCAAAAGACATTTTTTGCTTTGAGAATAATATGCAAGCTGTTGAAGAAGAAAACCAGAGGTATGGCTGGGTCATGAAAAGGGAGGTAATATGACATTCACTATAGAAGAAGCTATAGCAAAAGATGTTTGTTGAATTGAAGAAAGAAGTCAGAGAAGTTGAATTTGAGATAGAGGTTTCATATTGTGAACCTGAACAGGGTCCTTTGCTTGGAGAGGATGATGAAGCATAAAAAGAGAGACCAATTGAGAGTCTCAAAATTCTATAAAGAATATAGCTAAACTTATGGAGGAGATAACTGTGAGGCCGAATGAGACCAAAAGGTATTATGTTTTTTAGATTGATGATTTGTTTGTGATTGGAGGTTTTGTTACAAATGATGGGAAGTCCTTTGAAACTGTCTTAAATTTGATGAAGACAAATATGATGAAGAAAGTCTCTCGAATGAAGAAAGGTCTGAAGTATTGCAGCAAAAGGAACTCATTGATGAGTTTCTTGATGGAGGAACACAGTCAGTTGAAGATGATCTGAAGATGCAGGAAGAAAAAGAAATGTGCAAAGACATTTCTACAAGGCGGGATCAAAATTATATTCTGGTGAAGGAAAGAGTTGAAGAGTGTATACAGCCTGTAGCTCAGACCATTGGAGAAATTGGTGGTGGTGACAGATTGATGTTGTGTTCGGACCAACACAACAGGGGGATGCTAGAGGAAATACAACAGGGACTTCAGAGTCTCATGTTTTTGAAATTGATTATTGGTGTATGACTGCAGGTATTGAAGAACACTTAAAATATGTGTCTATGCAAGTTGTGAAGCATAGGATGGATGCTTTGATGAAAAAAGGAAAAATCAAAATTAGACCATTCATAGAAGAATATGTTCACTGTTGTTTAGCAGAACATAAAATCATCTTAGAAGAAGATGGTGCAAAAGAGGGACTAGATGAAAGACTCATGAACTCTTGGGAGAGTTCATATCAGAAAAAGAATGTGCTGATAAGAGAGTCAATAGGAGATAAAAATTTCAATATTTTTGAAATTAAAGAATTATGTATATCTGCAGGAATAACATGTGATGAACCTTGTGAGGTTGTCCCAGAGGTAAATGAAGAAATAGAGGAGTATCCATGTACTCTTGACATGGATCAAACCCAGAATATTGTTTTGGAATTGAAGAACGAGATGACATGGTCTCGTAGAGATAAACCAAAGAGAACACTTGCATAATTGGATAGTGGTGTTGCTGACAGACTAGGGAAGAAATTTATCATGACACGATAAAAGACTATATTGTCTCAATGGGATGATCAGTACCTCGAAGAAATTACTGTTTCAGAGTTGGCTAATGGAGACAAAGGAAAGTTTTCTAACTTCAAAAATTATGATGAGAATTAGAAATGTTAGAAGACTGGTTGATCAATCCAAGGGTTGATAAACATGTCTGCTTAATGTTTGATGACAACATTGGAAAAGAGAAGAAAACATATAAAAGCACTGAATTATTTTATAATTTAGTGGATAGCAATAGAGAGTCAAGAGGACAGTAGCAGTTTCAGGAAAAGAAGATGCAGGTGTACCATCCAAAGGATAGACTGGACATGGAGCCTGAAGAAATAAGGTTGATGATGGTGAAGATGTCTCAGAGAAGGCATGAAGAAAGAATCAATATTTACATCAGCAGAGAAAATAGACAAAACAATGGTAGAGGATGGATGATGGAAAAAATATTGCAGAAGTAAAGCTAGTGGAGCATTCCAGTAGAAAATTTGGAAACCGGGATAACTAAAGATGACAAAGACAGAACAACATGATGAGATGGATTATCAGTTACAGAACAAGGTTTGGGATCCAAGCATACTGAGTATGGAAGGTTATGACCAAGAGGTCATATTTCTTTCTTCCTGGGGAGTCTGATGCAGGAGCATCCTGCTCTCCATTGAAATTTCAAGCTACATGTTGGATCAGGCCTAGAAAGGATCTTCAAAATGTGAATTGATGGTATTCGAACCATCACATTGTAAATAACCTATGTTTATTTGATTCTATATGATGGTGAGTTAGTTGAGTAAGTCACTAAGTGGATGACGAGTCAATTGATGAATCATGTACCAAATCGATCAATTAGGGCAACGAGTCATAGAATAAGATTTAAGGTTTATTGTAATCAGGATTTGTTAGCATATTATGTGGATCTAAACCAGAATGGTTCATGAATCTTGTTTTATATATATATGTAATCATGCGAGGCATAATAGAATAGAATAGAGGAGAGAAGAGACAGGGAAAGAGAGAGATACAAAGGATAGATAGAGGTCAATAGGGCCTGTAGGAGTCATGGAAGGCCAATTAAATATATATTATTCCTTAGGAGATCAGAACGCAGGTTCTAAGACAAATTGAATGTATAATTTCCTTGTGTAAATGAAGAAAAAACCTATTCAACATATCTCTCTATGTGTCAATGAATTCAGTTTGAATGTATAAATTCGTGAACTAAATGTTTGGATAAATCCTCTGTCCATATGTAAAAATTGTGTATATGAATTCAGGGTTTCTAAAAGTGGGAGACGCAGAGATCGATGGATCGATGCTCTATTCCATCAAAGGAGTTAGATGAATGATCATTTAAGAATTTTATAATTGAATGCATGCATGAAATCAACTCTTGTAAAGAGTTACGGAAAAGGAATTGCGGGAGGAAAATTGTGGAAGTTCAACTTCTGGAAAAAATGGATCCACAATCCTTAATCCGATTGCGCAAAGGAGTGTTGTGACCGCATAATTGTGGAAATCAAATTTAAGTTTTAAAGTTGCATCCCACATTCTGCATTGTGGAAACGGTAAATATGGAAATCCTGTTGCGGAAGAGAGTGTGCAGAAAGGGTGATGCAGACATAGAGTTGTGGAAAATCTGTTGCGAAAAGGAGGGTGCAGAAAGACAAAGTTGTAGAAACCTGTCTTGCGGAATTGAACCTGTGGAAGCAGAGCTGCACAATAAGAAGATTTAACACAACAATTTGGCTATCAGGAAGGGTTTAAAGTCCCTCCATGCTCTGAATTTCATGTGTTTGATCTCAGAGGTGGAAATATCATGCCTCCATGGTGGGGTTGGCATCACATTTTCCTTGGTTATTGTTTTGCATGCTCCAAATTTGGACACAAAGCAATGAATTGCAGAGCATATAAAAGGAAAAGTCCGAAGGTTAAAAACTACAACCTCAAGAACAATCAAATAGTTGGTCAAGTTAAGAGTAGAAATTATAACTCATTTGCAACTCTACAAGAAAGATATTTAGAATGCTTAAATTGTCATAACTATGGACATAAAGTAAGCAATTGCAGATTAATGGAAATATCAGAAAGACCAAAGGACATTAGAGAGCAATAGAAGCTGTGGAAAGAAAAACATTAAAAGAGGAATGTCTTATTTCCTTGAGAACACAAGATAAAAGAGATCTCTGGCATGTTGATAGTGGGCGTTCTAAACATATGACAGGAGATAAAGAAAAAATATTAAACTTAAACAAACAAAAGAGTGGAGTTACAGTTGGTGACAATGCTTCATGTAATATTATTGGGAAAGGTACCATGAATGTGGGAAAAGACAAAGCCAAAAATGTGTTACTTGTAGAAAATCGGAAGCCTAGTCTATTAAGTATCAACCAAACCTGTGATCAAGAGCACATCTACATTTTTTATTCTCATAAATATGATATAAGAAGGAAGAACTCAGGAAAATTGGTTGGTGTTTCTTCTAGAACTCCCCGAAAAGTGTATACATACTAAATACAAGACATTCTGAGAAACGCCTTATGAGTTTAGTGGATGAAAGTTGGCTATGGTGTAAAATGTTGGGGCATAGTAACTTTGATAATATAGTGAAAGATAGCAATATTGAGGCATTAAGAAACTTTCCAAAGATCGCAAAGCCTTCAAATCCTATATGTAGACATTGTCAATTAGGGACGTAAACTAGAATAAGGTTCAAAACAAAAGAGTACTCAACCTCAAAACCTTTAGAGTTGGTTCACATTGACCTCTATGGGCCTACAAGGACCAAAAGTTTGCAAGGAGAATCCTACTTTATGATTTTCATTGATGATTTTACTAGAATGGCTTGGGTATGTTTTCTTAAGGAAAAATCAAAAGCTTTTAACAAGTTCAAATCCTTTAAATTTCTTGTTCAAAATAAAACAGAGGAAAAAATTGAATGTCTTAGATCATACAATGGCGGTGAGTTCACCTCTAAAGAGTTTGATCTCTTCTTTGAAACCCATGGAAATAAAAGACAATTCTTTCCTACCAGAACACCTCAGCAAAATGGGATTGCTGAGAGGAGAAATAGAACAGTTTAGGAGGCTGCAAGGACTATGCTCAATAAAGCAAAATTGTATGATGGATATTGGAGGGAAGTTGTAAACACGATCGTAAACATACTAAATAGAGGTAATATCAGGATTAATAGTAATAAGACTCCTTATAGGATGTGGTTTGGGAGAACTCCTTCAGTAAATTTATTCAAGGTCTTTGGAAGTAAGTGTTACATCAAAACGATTGATGAGAACCTCGAAAAATTTGATGCTAGATCTGATGAAGGTATCTTTCTTGGATATGATTCTACCAACATGGCATACATATGCTCCAATATTAGATTACATAAGATTGTTGAGAGTGCAGATGTTAAGGTGGATGATTTAAAAACAAAGAGATTCAAACATAAAGAGATCATACCTTATGATGAAGCTGAAGATGATGATGAGTTAGTTGATACACAAACAGATGTAGAAGAAAAGGATGATACACAAGAAGGTGAAGTGGATACCAGAAAATAAGAGGAAGATACTCGAGAAAAAAGAGATAATAGAAGAATCCCCAAGAAGAGAGACAAAGACACCCTCAAGGACAACCCAAAAGAATCATCATGAACACCTAATTATTGGAGATAAAAGTACAGGAGTAAAAGCAATATCACCTTTTTCATGTATTGATCCAAGATAAATCAAAGAAGCATGCAATGATGAAAGTTGGATCAAAGCTATGAACGAAGAATTAGACCAAATAGAAAAGAATAAAACTTGGGAACTAGTTCCAAAGCCACAAGACAAGAATGTCATTGGAACTAAATGGGTGTTCAAAAACAAAGTAAATGAAAATGGACAAGTAATTAGGAACAAAGACATATTGGTATGTAAAGGGTATGCTCAGGTTGAAGGATTATATTTTGAAGAAACTTTTGCACTTGTGGCCAGATTGGAGGCAATTAGGATGTTCTTAGCCTTCGCCATCTACAGAAAATTGAAGGTATACTAGATGGATGTCAAATCAACATTTCTCAATGGAAACTTAGAAGAGGAAGTCTACATAGAGAAACCATAAGGGTTTCAATTAAATGATAAAGGAAATTATTTTTGTAAACTAAAGAAAGCTCTCTATGGGTTAAAACAAGCACCCAGAGCATGGTATGTAAGGCTAGATTCTTACTTACAAGTACAAGGCTTTAAAAGAGGATCAATAGATAGTAATCTTTATTATAAAATTATTGGTGATAGAATGATTATTGTGGAAGTATATGTTGATGATATCATATTTGGGAGCGATGATGAAAAAATGAGTAAGGATTTTGCTAGTAAAATGCAGCAAGAATTTGAAATGTCTTTGCTTGGAGAACTGAATTTCTTTCTAGGATTTCAAATAGTTCAGTCCAAAAAGGGAATCTTTATTCATCAGTCCAAGTATGTGAAATATATGCGTAAAAAATTCCATTTTGAAGACTGCAAACCTGTTTGTACACCTATGATTTATTGGTTTCTACAAGAGTATATTTAGACAATCTGTAACTTCGCGGTTAAAACCTGAATGCAGGGGTTTCCCTATAGGGAGTCTAAACACATGTACTGGATTTAAACCTTCTCCATCTTAGCAATCCCATGTGTATTAATTAACCTCAAACGAATGGGGTTATTATGGAATGAATGTATTTCTGTTGAAGGTTCTTAAGGAACCGGCTACTGAAAATCCCATAGAAGCCCTAGCTCAGAACTTCGTCTTGAACTCTGCCTAAGACAACGAGGTCAACGAAGGTTTTTAATCCCTTAGTCCTACCCAAGTAAACTCAGAAACAATAAGTAAAAGTCTAGGGCCAAAGGGATCACAAAAGCCTAAATATTTTAAGAAAAAATAAGTGCTCCCGCAACCTACAATCCCCATTGCAGAAGCGGAAAACAGAAGTCAAATTGTAAATAATTTAATGGTTTCTGCAACCCGCAATCCGCATTGCAAAAATGGAAAGAGGAAGGATAAATTATAAAGAACTTAAGGGTTTTCCGCAACCCGTGACCCGCAATCCACAATCTGCATTGCGGAAGCGGAAAAGCAGAAGGTAATTGGTAAAGAATTGGTGTGTTTCTGCAATCCGCAATCTACATTGCGAAAGCATAAAGTGGAAGGTAATGTGCAAAGAAATGGTGGGTTTCCACAATCCGTAATCTGCATTGCAAAAGCGGAAGAGAGAAAGGTAAATTTATAAGAACTTATGTGTTTCTGCAATCTACAATCCGCATTATGGAAGCATAATTGCTGAAGGGTCAATTTGTAAAGAGATTAAGTACTTTCCGCAATCTGCAATCCACATTGCGGAAGGTAAATTTGTATAGGACTTAAGCACTTTCTGCAATCCGCATTGTGGAAGCGGGATTCTGTAAGGGAGAGTTGTAAAGAAACTTGAGTGCTTCCCGCAATCCGCATTGTAGAAGCGGAGTTGCGGAAGGAACAACTCTTTGCGGAAGAATTTGTAAGATAAGTTTTTGGATTTGTAAGGGTTGAGGATAAATCTTTAAGGTTATTTTCAAAGTATTCCTTCGTATTTTTGTGGGGTTTAAGGTATCATTTTTAATTCGAAGAACCATAAAACAAGTTGGGTGAGACACATGAATTCCTTGTTTAATATATGATAGAGAGTGGTTTATGACTTATGAAGTTCAAAAATTTCATATTATGCATATTTTTCGGATAGTTATATGGGTATGTTACACATTTTACATATACTATGGCACTGTTTTTGGTTATTTTCTATAGAGGAGATAGACAGACTGGTTAAATTAAAATGATATTACCTTCATGGCTTCCATGGCACCAACGCAACTCAAGTATAAGTTCTCAGATCCAAATTATGCTCCAAGCGCTCCAATTTGACAGTTGTTGAATCTATTTGATTTGGCCAAAAAGTTTAGGAAACTACATATCTTGAGTAGTGATATTTGAGTATTTGACAATTGTTGAGTCTATTTGATTTGGTCAAAATGTTCAAGAATCTGCATAGCTTGAGCGGTGATAGTTGATTTGTCGCATAAAACACTTAGAGGTGTATAACCACACAACTCCTATAGGAATTGAACCCATGATGATATGACTGGAATCAAACCTATGCATGCTTTGGATAGTACCATTGAACATATTAAGATGTTGTGGTGTAACTTGGAGTGTTTCCATGTAAAACAGGTAAGTCGTTTTACCCAAAAACTGACCAACTTCCTCTCGGTGGCATTCATGCATATTTGTTAAATATGATGTGTCGCTTACAAAGCAACTGGAATATGGATATACTAGGGTTCCCGATAAGGCTGATACACATGACATGTAATGGAGCATATGCTTTTTCATAAATCCAAAGTGTTAATGTATGAGAGAGCTTCAAAAGACTTTGTCCTGATGTCATTGAATACTTTCGTGTAGGACTTGTCTAAACAGGGACGATTTTGACTTTCAGACCGATTTTCCACGGGAATCGGGTGAATTTAACCCACAAAATCTGTAATTTTTGTTGTTTGTTAGGTAATTTTAAGGGCAGAAATGAAATCTCGTTACACAAAAACTCCCCAACACCCACACTTTGTAAGATGTGGTAGTTTTTTTGCGCATTTTGAAAATTCTGTGAAGATTCATAACCAGAAACTAGTAAAAACCAACCAAGAAAAGGAAAAAATTCATCCCCTGTTTAGACAACTTGCTTTTGTGTAATGTTTTGTGTGTGATCCAAGTTGTAATTAATGACTTGGAATTAATTTAGATGTTGGGGTCTTATTTGTATTTGAATTGTTTATTGCGTTTATAGACAAATATTATTTCTTCCATGACCAAGATTGTGTAAAGGGAAGTCACCCAACATAGAGAGGAAAACCATAAACTTGTAGTTGATAATTCAGCTAGGTAAGGCAAAAAAATATTCAAATACGAAAGTGATTGATTGGATTGTATTGTGCAAGTTTCTAAAACTAACTTTTCAAGCTCGAATTCTCAATTAGAGCTAAAATCAAACTATTTGTGATAGAAATCTCCAACCATTTTAATGTCAACCTAACAAACTGATCAATGGTAAGTGGGATATACTACCAACTTACTTTTCTTTGTTGATATAGTTAGTTTTATAAATTTGTATTAGTTTTACTAAAACAATTGTATTTTAGTTAAAGATATATACAACTTTTATGATTAGTTACATATATATATTGTAAATGATTAATAAATATTTAACTGTTTTTCAATTATACATAAAGTTTTATTATATATATATATATATATTGCAAATTTAAATCCTTTAATAACTTGTAACTTGTTTGTAATGAATAATTTCCCAAAATTCAGTCTTATACATGTTTTAATGAACATTGAAAAATATTGGGCGTGCACAAAATCCAAGAGAAATTATATTTAATTATTCCTTTGTAATGAATAATTTCCCAAAATTCACTATTATACATGTTTTAATGAACATTTAAAATACTGGGCGTGCACAAAATCCAAGAAAAAATATATTTAATTATTCCTTGGTATTTAATGTAATTAGTTATTTTATTGAATATTCTTTTTCTAGAAATCTGTTGGCATATTCCCATGTCATTCTCCCAAACCATATATATCACGAGGGAAGTAAGTTCAGGTATGTTTTTTTTAACAATTTTAACTTTTGTGCGCAGCATCATTTCAAGTGATACTCTTTTATATAGTATTGTATTTAACATTAATGTTTTCCCTTTTTATTTTAAAGTAAGTTAGTTAGTTTTATATTTATTTATTGACTAAAACTTATTCATTTTATTAAACATTATTGTATTTTTCCAAAACACCCTTCTTATTTTAAAGAAAGTTAGTTGGTTTTATATATTTTTATTTATTTATTGACTAAAAATTCATTTTATTAAACATTATTGTATTTTTACAAAACATTATTATGCATATTAAATATTGTATATAAAGTTATCTGTGCAAAGCAATTAGAAATCCAAACATTGTGCTAAATAAAATTAATTTTTAACCATTCCAATTTTTACAAAATCCAAACATTGTGTTAAATAAAATTAATTTTAACCATTCCAATTTTTACATTTTACAATTTTTTTCAACTTGAGAAAGAATCCTTCAGTGCAAATAATATGAATAAAGTGAGCTACTTTGTTAATTTACAAAAAAAAATTATTAGTTGTATATTTAAATTTTGCTATACTAGTTTTAGTTTTGAAATTTTGTTTAGCCTTCGTCACTAATTTGAACTTCATAGATCTTATAAATTCTAAAAGAAAGAAAGAAATATGTGTAACTACTTCATACCACACAATGCAACTATCAAAATTTGATTTCATACTTTTCTAGAAAACATAGTCACATAAATGTAGCATTCATAAAAGTTATATTTTATCATTTATTTTACCTCAAGCTTCTACAATGATGATGGATGGGAAATTGTAACATCCATGGTTTGAAAGCCCATTGTTTTGTTCATGTAATTTTGTAAAAGATTGAGCCAACAGGCTAATGAACTGGGACTCATGTATTCACCAAGGTGAGTGTGGGGGTGGTGTAATTCATTAAACCTGTTTTTGAAGTTAAAAAGGGAGTTAAGAAGTTAATGAAAAAAATTGACAAGTGTTGCAAAAAGGTGACAAGGACATGCAAGGTTGGGGGAACCTTGGGAAGATGAGGATCAAGAATGTAGGAAGAAGATATGCTGGAAAAATAGCAGAGACTGAAAGACACACAGAGGATGTGAAAGAAGAAAAGAAGAAAATGCACTCTACACATGGGAATGTCATAGCATTGAGAAGAATTGTGACTAGACTCAAAATTCACGGTCAATTGGAATCGTTGGACGACCGAGAAACAAGTCGATTTCCATAGAGAACTATCCAATTTGACCAAATTGTGGCAATTGGGTTGGTTAAGTGAACGTGTAAGCCCAAGCCTGTTTTGCTACCTTTTTTGTTCATAAATTTTCTTATTTTTCAGGTGTGGTTGCACCAGTGATATGACAATGGTGTAAGAAATTCTTTTGATGGAATTCTAAGCAGAGATGCGGTGATGGTTTTCACTATGGTGCTAGTTAGAATAAAGGAAGGAATTATATACTTAACATGGATTTGGTAATAAATCAATAAATCTTGTTGTCAAGTGAGCAAATCTAAGAGAAACGTGGGACTGGTGAGAATCTATGGTGAATGCATGAGTCTAGGGGGTGGAGTTCTAATGAGAGAAAAATGAGTAGAATTTCCTAAGGTCGAGTGGAGCGTAGCTGCCACGAATGAGTTTGTCATTTCAATTATTTCACAGATAAGTTTATTTGAGTGAATATTATGTTTTAATTTATGAAATGGTAAATAAATAATGAGTCATAAAAGCTTTCAAATGATTTCCTTGTTAAATTTCCTAAGTTGGAATGCAAGGTATAAATTCATGCTTTGTTTTGATTAATTCATGGGTATGAAATATGTATAAGTTTAACTATGGAGTAATTATTCAAAATTTTATGAATGTTAGTTCTTTATTCTAGTAAGGGTAAGGGTATTTCGGGGGCTTGAAATAGTATGTGGAAGTTGTTTTATTTGGAAAATAATATCTCATAAGAGTTTAATAAAATGTTTGAATTAATTATTTAATAAAGGTTCAATTTGTGGCATAGACATATTCGACTCATTACTTATTTATTAAAGTTTGGGTTTTTGTGTGACAAACATATTTAACACATTAGTTATTTAATAAAGTTTGGATGCATGTGTAGAAGATATGCTCCACCCATTTGACCCATTATTTATTTAATGAATTTTGGGTTTTTGTGTGGAAGGCATATTTGACCCATTAGTTATTTAATAAAGTTTGTATGATGTTCACCCATTAATTATTTAATAAAGTTCGGATGGGTGTGTTGAAGATATGTTCCACCTAGTAATTAATTATTGATAAATTTTGTATGGTGTTCACCCATTAATTATTAGTAAAGTTTGGATGGGTGCGTTAGATATATTCGACCCATTAGTTATTTAATAACATTTGGATGTGTGTGTCTAAAATATGTCAAACCCATTAATTATAACTATGGAGTAATTATTCAAAATTTTATGAATGTTAGTTCTTTATTCTAGTAAGGGTATTTCGGGGGCTTGAAATAGTATGTGGAAGTTGTTTTATTTGGAAAATAATATCTCATAAGAGTTTAATAAAATGTTTGAATTAATTATTTAATAAAGGTTCAATTTGTGGCATAGACATATTCGACTCATTACTTATTTATTAAAGTTTGGGTTTTTGTGTGGCAAACATATTTAACACATTAGTTATTTAATAAAGTTTGGATGCTTGTGTAGAAGATATGCTCCATCCATTTGACCCATTATTTATTTAATGAATTTTGGGTTTTTGTGTGGCAGGCATATTTGACCCATTAGTTATTTAATAAAGTTTGTATGATGTTCACCCATTAATTATTTAATAAAGTTCGGATGGGTGTGTTGAAGATATGTTTCACCCACTAATTAATTATTGATAAATTTTGTATGGTGTTCACCCATTAATTATTAATAAAGTTTGGATGGGTGCGTCAGATATATATTCGACCCATTAGTTATTTAATAACATTTGGATGTGTGTGTCTAAAATATGTCAGACCCATTAATTATTTATAAAGTTTATATGTTTTATTCGGTACATTATGCCTAATGGTTAAATTGAAAAAGTTGTAGCTTATGATAAAGTGCAGGTGTTCCCATGAATAAAGTCTTAAACATAAAAGTTTGGAAATATTACTTTATAAGCCATAATTTAATAAAATTCTTTCCTTATTAAAATGTTATAACATTTACATTAAAAATAGTGGATTTATTTACATGTTTTAACATAATAATTTTAGGTAATTTAAACTCTGAGTGAAATCTAAGGCAATTTCTACTAGGCAATAAGAATAAAATAAAAAGAGTATATCCAGTTATTGTTTTAACAACAAATCTAAGGTTAACTTATGTTTAGGGCATACAAACTTAGTGGCATAAGTATTTTTGAATCTCAAAATTTTTCTATTATTGATTTTGTTTCTTATACATTTGTATAAGATTTTATGGGTCTTATAAATTAGTTCAAGCTTCTGCTATTTACTTACTATATTTATGCTTTTTATTATGCACTTGATAAGTTTATGCATGTAACCCATATGCATATTCGGTGGGAGTTTCCATCACTGGCCCAGGTTCGATTCCTACAGGGGAGTCCTCAGAGTGACATCTATCCCAAGAGTGATCAAAATATAAGTCCCCGACTCCGGCCAAAAAATCAAGGGGTGTTCTTGTACCAACCAAAAAAAAAAAAAAACAGATATGCATATAATGTTTATATAAAAAATTTTGTTGTGAAGTCTAAGTATGAAACTGGGTATGTTACACAAACATCTCCAAAAATTATTTAAAATGCAAATTCCCAACAAACACATTTATATAAAAAGCCTAATTTACAAATATCATGATATTCTTGTTTACTGTATAGGGAAATAACTTAGGATTTTAATTCCAGCAGAAGAACCTAAATACATATATCACTTTAATGAGTTGCCTGTAACCTCAATTTAAGATCATTACAATTTTGAAAGTTGCATATTCCTTCAAAGAGTTCGTTTAATACATCCTCTAATTTTTTTAAAGCCAAATCTATGATATGATTATCATAGAAAGGGACAAAGGAACAAAATTATTGATGTGTTAAAACTGTTACAGATTAACACTTTGTAAACATTGCATTTTGTCATGCGCTACCACTCTGTAAGTACTCGCAATGTTTGAAAGTAATTGTGTAATGGCGAGTAGTAGCTTAAGATATCTAAGTATAGAATTTGCATGCTTGCTTTATATTATGCACAACAACATGTTCAACACCCTAAAAATAACATCAACAGGATGTAATTATTGTTTTGCACACTTAACGAGCACAACACCATGTTCAACAAATCAATGTTTTGACTCACCAATCTAACCTTGGCAGGTATATATTGCTGCCAGTGACTCAGACTCGACTCAGTTATTTACATGGTTCGATCAAAGCAAGCATTTCGTGCAAAATGTAAAAAACAGTTGAGCCATCACCTTACGATTCTACGAAGGAATATGCAGATTGAGTAGATGAAGCTTCACCATCATCAGTTTCGGAGCCAGTTCAAACAATAGAAACAAAGGAATATGCAGATTGCAGATTGACTAGATGAAACTTAGCCATCATCAGTTTTCCAGTAAGTTGTTTAGTAAGTTCAACCAATAGATAGCGATGGAATCTAAAGACAATTTGGAATTTATTTTTTATTCTTTATATTCTTCTATTTAAACAGGTTCAACTTAGAGTTATTCATGTCTATGAACTATTGGTTATCAATTCATAAAGTATGGGTTATTCAGGTATGCGTTATTCATGAATTTTCAAAATGTTTTTTATTCCATTCCTATCTTAAACTATATATCGTTATAGGTATGATCCAGCCACAAACTATGTTATCTTAAATTATTTATCATTATAGGTATGATCCAGCCCCAAACTATGTGAATTTTTTTAACACTACATTCAGGTATGCGTTATTCATGCATTTTCAAAATGTTTTTTATTCCATTCCTATCTTAAACTATTTATTGTTATAGATATGATCCAGCCACAAACTATGTTATCTTAAATTATTTATCATTATAAGTATGATCCAGCCCCAAACTATGTGAATTTTTTTAACACTACATTCTTTTAGTACTTGTCAGTAAATGAAAAAACATAAACCTAATCTATAGTCCACCAAAAATCTCAAACAAAAAAATTATAAAAATAAACTTACAAAAATAAGACGACAACATAGACCTTGGTTATTCTTTTAGTACTTGTCAGTAAATGAAAAAACATAAACCTAATCTATAGTCCACCAAAAATCTCAAACAAAAAAATTATAAAAATAAACTTACAAAAATAAGACGACAACATAGACCTTGGTTATTCTTTTAGTACTTGTCAGTAAATGAAAAAACATAAACCTAATCTATAGTCCACCAAAAATCTCAAACAAAAAAATTATAAAAATAAACTTACAAAAATAAGACGACAACATAGACCTTGGTTATTCTTTTAGTACTTGTCAGTAAATGAAAAAACATAAACCTAATCTATAGTTCACCAGAAATGTCAAACAAAAAAAATTATAAAAATAAACTTGCAAAAATAAGACGACAACATGGACCTTGCCTCCCAGATGCAGCGCCCTAGATAAACGTTGACGCGGCAATCACATAAAAGAACCTTTAAATTTGACCTTACCGGGACAACCGTTCTCTTTAACACTAATCCCTTGTCGTGACATCATATGGCGTGCAACTGGGACAAGAGATGTTGTAGTTGACATGTAGGATTCTTCGACTTCATTATCGCATTTACGGAATCTCTGGACGTTCACCCTTTGTCAATAATGGCTTGCCATTTAACAAAAGTTAAAAATCTTTCACAATATCTTATTATAAATTTATAGGTCCATTACCGATCAAAACATCTATATTAACATTCAAAACATCTGAAGAATGTGCTGGGTTTCATCCAATTGAAATCATAAATTGAATAGGAGTTGCGCTCATTCAGCCGGATATGAACGACATGCGGCGTTATGTTTTACCGTAGCAATCGCCAATACAGTTTTTGGAGAATCCGAATGCATATCTAATGAATGGTTTACAGTTAATCGGCGTGTTACTTCTCTTCTCAACAGTACTAACAGCAGCTGATCCAGAGGCTAATCTTCTCAATTCCGGATGTAGCGCAGTCAAGAGTACCAACGTTACTCTTTTCAATGAGAACTTGAATGCGGTTCTCGTAGCCCTGAATGCCACGATTGCTTCTTCTGGTTTTGCTACCAACAAGCAAGTAAGAGGCACAGACCCAGTCTATGGCCTGGCGCAGTGCAGAAAGGATAAGAGCCCCTCCGATTGCCTCAAATGTATAGCAGTTGCAGAGAAACAAATTCGCAACTGCTCCGCTGTATCTGGTGGCAGAGTTATTTATGATGGCTGTTTCTTGCGATACGAGAGTAACGATTTCTACGCCCAGGCCACGGGCCCCGGTGCCACAGCGTACTGCGGTACCACAAAGGCCACAGGCGACAGCAATCAATTTTCGGAAACGGCTCAAAATCTGATCAGCGATCTGACAACGGCTGCTCCGAAATCCTATGAGTTTTTCGCTGCGCAAATCAGAGCAGGGCCATCAAATACTACCATCTATGCTCTAGCTTCGTGCCTGCGTTCTATTAACGAGTCAGGCTGTAGCGATTGCCTGGGTACAGCAGAGGGCAATATCAGAAGTTGCCTTCCTCAGACGCAGGGACGGGCAGTAGACGTTGGCTGCTATCTGCGTTATGCTACGTATTCATTTTTCCCAAGCAACGCCACGACGGATCTTACTGCCCTTCTATCTTCAGGTTCTGAATATTTTCAATTTCTTTCATTTAACTTCTAGTTTGTGAAACTGTGATGACAGTAGTTTATATTTCACAGATTCCGTGCTAAACATTGACACATTGTAAAAAGCTGCAACAAAATTGGTAAAGCAAAAATAGGAAGCTGAATCAGATTTTTAAGTAGGTATATGATACTAATTTACTCTGGTTTTCTCCTTAATGCTTTTCTATAGCTATTCTATACCATGTTTTATGCCTAAATATATATACCAACTACTTAATATCTGTAATGCAGTATTATTATTTTTTTTGTTTGACTGGAACTGTGATGATTTGTATTAAACGGGCAGTGATATAATCATTGAGAAAAAATCTCCGAAGTTTGAAAACTGTCTTTTAAAGACAGTTACTAAAAAAAGGAAGACTGAAATTACTACAGCCTATATATAAAGAATTACTGTCCTTACATAGAAGTAACAAAAGGTAACAGACTTACAGCCTATATATAAAGAATTACTGTCCTTACATAGAAGTAACAAAAGGTAACAGACTTAGCTTACTGCTACTAGCTTACTACTGATGATAACAAAATAACAAAACCTTAGAGGTCTCAATCTACTTTGCTTGAGCACCACCTTTTCCGAGTTGAGGCTTCTAAATTTGCAGCTGCCATTCCATCTGCTGCCATCTTTGCCACTGCAAGCTCCAGCTTGTGGAACCTCACTTCCAGCTCTGCAATCATTCTGTTCATTGGGCTTTTTGACTGAGATATGGACCCCTCCAATTCTTCACTAAGAAGGGAGATATCTCTGTCCACTATCTCCAAGCGTCTTTTGCTTTCGGGGTCAATTTGCTGCAGGTAACTCTTATGCCTGTTAAATTTCGTCCAATCGCCCTTTGTTTTAGCAGCAATAGAGAGGACCCCGGCTTAAGACGTAGACGATTCCGGAGAGGAGTCCATAATACCTAAAGGAGCCTTGAACCAGAAACTCACCACCAAGCCACCACTATGTAACCAGTGAACCATGCAAATTGCAGCGCGATTTAGTTCATATCACAGACCTGGTAAGTCTCCTTTAATGCTCATTAAACTCAAGATCTCGAGAAGATCCATCGCACAGATCACATGCTGAAGATGGAACATCAAAGAACATCCAGGAAAATCCGAAGTGCAGGGAGATTCGCGCATCATGGTCCTTTTTGACGATTTGTTTATGCGGACGAGACATTGCAGGGGAGCTATAACGACCGCTTGCAGCACACCATGAGCCCACATGATGGGAGTCCTTTAGCCACAAGCCACCAAGATGGAGGATGGGACTTCTAGACACCAAGTGGGCAAGTCATGGGACAAGCCCCTAGCTCCCATGCCCATGGGCCTATGGAATATGACATAGGGAGCTAGTCCCATTCGAAACTAAGGATCCTTTGCTTTTGAAGATGTGGTTATATTTGCTTCCAGTTCAGTTTTACCATTTAGTCCTCTTAAAACATGGAAGTAATCAATCTTTCTGAAGGAATTCCAGAGGCCTTGAATCTTTTTTATCAATTATCTGATTTTTATCTGAGATGAAAGGGAGTTGGTTGTTAAGAATTAGATGATTAATCATAAATCCCCAATCACCTTGATTTCTAAAATTTCCTGTATTCAAACTTGGCAGGCCTTACCAAAAGACAAGAGCTTCAACCACACACAGACCCCAAGACTAAACTATTTCCAAAGCTTAATAAAAACCCCTCCCCCTCTTACCACCCTCATATATATATGTTATACAGTATTACTAAGTTAACACTACAAGTATTGGGTGGTTGATTATAACTAAATGTATTTATATATGGTTTAAATTGAAATATTTTTATGAGAGTTTAGTTAAAATTGAGATATTATAGTTCCGTTTTTACTGTATTAATCTCTTTATTTTCCATGCAACCTGTGCTAATTTTTTTTGCTCCTCCTCACATTTAACAATTTTTACATGACTTTACAATAGATTTGTCCTAAACTGTAAAGCTACTCGAATTTTGTTTCAGGCCACAAAGACAAATCTCGAACATGGATAATCATTGTTGGGGTCATTGGAGGCGCAGCTGTGATTGTAGTTATGGTATTTATTGCCCAGCGATATCTTCGCAGATTATATATTACGCCTTCCCAGCAAAGACAAGGTACGCCTTATGCTCTATATTTTCAGATTTTTAGAATATGGTGAGCTATGTTTGGTTACGAACTTTACATATAACTATTTGTAATTGTTCAACAGTCGATACTCTAGTCGCAACCGAACTTCGAGGACCAGTAAACTTTGATTTCAAAATATTAAGAGATGCTACCAATAAATTTGACAAGGCAAATAAGCTCGGCGAAGGAGGGTTTGGTGAGGTTTACAAGGTGGGTTACTAAAAGCAATAGCCTACTTCAGTGTGTTCTTTGTATATCTAACGTATAAATTTGTGACTCTGAAGTTCAATTTGATGCAGGGTATGCTGAAGAATGGCAAGATCATAGCAGTAAAGAAATTATCTTTAGGGCAGTCTGCCCGGGTCATACCTGAGTTTGAGCGTGAAGTGAAGCTCATATCAAATGTTCACCATCGAAACCTGGTACGCTTACTGGGATGCTGCAATAAAGGCCCAGAAAGACTGCTTGTTTACGAGTACATGCCAAACAGTAGCCTCGACAGAGTATTATTTGGTTGGATTTCTCACCTCCTCTTTTCTGAATTTTATTTTTTCCTAGCTAGAACTGAAGTTAAATATATTCAGTGGACCACATTAAATAACTGTAATCCATGTAACAGGTGAAGGCAGTCAGTGTTTGACCTGGGAAACACGTTTCGGCATTATACTGGGCACTGCTCGCGGTCTTGCATATTTGCACGATGATTTCCATGTACGCATCATTCATCGAGATATCAAATCCAGCAATATATTGCTGGATGAAAGTTTTTGTCCAAAAATAGCAGATTTTGGATTGGCCAGGCTTCTTCCCGAAGATCGGAGTCACCTCAGTACTAGAGTTGCGGGAACCCTGTAAGAAAAATCTTTTATATGACTGTTCTGATTATATTTACGTTATACAGATTATTAGAGTTAGGGATGCACATTATTAGTTAGGGTTACACATTAGGTCATATAACGTATCAGATTCTTTAGAGTTAGGGTTGCACATTATTAGTTAGGGTTACACATTAGGTCATATAACGTATCAGATTATTTAGAGTTAGGATTGCACATTAACATGGAGTATTGTTTGATCAGAGGATATACAGCTCCAGAATATGCTGTTCAGGGGCAGTTGACTGAGAAAGCCGACACCTATAGTTACGGTGTTGTAGTCCTTGAGATTATTAGCGGCAGGAAATGCATTGACATGAAGCAACCACCGCATATGCAATATCTTGTACAATGGGTATTTTCTTCAACCATTCAAGTTACGTACGTTCATAAGGTTACTCCAAATGGCATAGGGAAATTTAAATTTAAAAAAAAAAAAAATTCACGGTTCAAGGTAGTCGAGTTTCACCTATAGAGAAATTTGGACAAGCCAAAACTAAGATATTCTATGTACTCTGTTCTAAGAATTTGTGAAGGCAGCCATCTAAACCTAAAAGAATTTATACATAGAGGTTTTGAAGCTCAGTATAAAACCCAAAAACAAAAGTATGAAGAAAATTTATACATAAAGATTTTGAAGTTCAAGTATCAAACCCAAAAACAAAGGTATGAGAGAGGGTACCCAAAAAGAGGCTTAAATACAGAGAGTTTTTTCAAAAATATTTGTATATAGAGAGGTTTTGAATACATAATTTTATATACATTATTCATACCAGATTGTTAGAATTAGTTTTGTAAACATAACTAACTGTTAAATGAAGGCTAAAATACATAATTTTATATACATTATTCATACCAGATTGTTAGAATTAGTATAAATTTAATAAACAAAAAAACAAATACAAATTGTTACCAGTTTTTTAAAAGCACTACTTATTTAAATCTTAATCAAGATAAACTTATTTAAATATTAATCAAGATGCATTTAATCATAAAAAAATAGGATTACCATGAAATGAATCCTCCTGTACACTTGTGACATTTAGGTTATTATTGTTGATTCGCTCAATCAAGTCCAAAATTTGAGATAATATCGAAATGACTATCAACATAATAACTAGCACACCCACATCGTTTGTGGTTGGATGACGATGATAGGGATCAAATGGTTGAAAGTGGTTGAAAGATAGCCATGGAATGGAACACACTTTGGATATTTTTTTATTCATCATATTCTTCTAGTACTATGAGTTATCGATGCAATGCTACAAGTTATCCATTCATCAGCTAGCTGTTATTTTTTTTTAATATATTTTTTATAATTGTTTATTTCAAATTTTGAATTACTGCCATAAAATCAATCTTCACAATATACTTGTTTCATCTTAGTTCGTAAATGAAAAAGCATAGGCCTTAGTCCACCTTAAATCTCAATTACTTGCTCTTAGAGGTTTTTTTTATATATATGTTTGATTGAGATTGCAACATTGCATAAAGAAAATGTTATGACATATTGATCAGTTGATTATGAATACTGCAGGTCTGGAAGCTATACGAAACAGCGGAGGTTTTAGAAATGGTGGACAAGAACATGGGAGATAACTACGCCAAGGAAGAAG
This sequence comes from Pseudotsuga menziesii, assembly GCA_001517045.1. Classification (NCBI taxonomy): domain Eukaryota; kingdom Viridiplantae; phylum Streptophyta; class Pinopsida; order Pinales; family Pinaceae; genus Pseudotsuga; species Pseudotsuga menziesii. The sequence continues at coordinate 33,165 of LPNX011071900.1, forward strand.
TGTTGAGAATGATACAACTCGGTCTCCTATGCACACAAGCTTCTGTTACACAAAGGCCGTCGATGTCTGAGATAGTGGCAATGCTGGTAAGCAATACGGAGATTCATACTTTGCAGACCACGCCCATGCAGCCGGCTTTAGGATATACAGGGCGGGGGACTTATTCTAATTCCGGCACCTCTTCATCCGTTTCGAATGCAACGGTCTCGACATCCCTCACTGCTCGTTAGAGGACAATGTATCTTTTTTTTGGTAGCTATTTGACTGATAAAAGTCAGATATTTTTCTCTTCCAAGGATTTGAATTTATAATTTTTTTTAGATCCACTAAAAAATATTAAATTATAATATACGAAATTTTAATAATATCTATTCGTATGAATAATACGATAATATCAATGATAATGTTTCTAAACATTTTTTTTCAATAAGAAGAAAAAGTTCTACCATCATTATGATGATAATTTATGATCTATATTTTTTAAGGGAATGGAAGAGTTGTTCTCTATCACTATGAGAATTTATGACACTCCATATTTTTTATCTTATGAATAGAAGAGTAGCGATTATCACTCTGATGACTTATAATTATCTATTATATGGTTTATGGTTTATTATACGAATTATGGATAGAATAGTTTTCATCATGCCATAATGATAACTTATGATTTTATATTATCATATAATGGATTAAATGATTGCATTGAACACAAGACAACCCCTATATATTTTAAAAGTAGCAAAATGAAACTTCACTTAAGAAGTTTTCAACTTTCAAAACACATTAACTACAAACTTGCATGATAAATATTTATTCGTTTCCTACAAGGCAATGCACTGGGCTTATCTACACCATCCAATTTTGCACATTTATTCGTTTCATACAAACTACAAATTTGCATGATAAATATTTATTCGTTTCATACAAGGCAATGCATTAGGCTTATCTACACCATCCAATTTTGAAGTACATGATTGACTTACAACAAATTTCATAACATGTTTTCCTATACTATCGTTGCTTATAATATGTCTTTACATGTTTGATGCTAACTTGGGTGTGTGGTTTTTTTGCCTTTATACATGGAATATAAACGATATTACGAAGAAAATGAAATGCTTATTTAATGGGTATGGAGTAATTTTTTGGCTTTATACATGGAATATAAACGATATTACGAAGAAAATGAAATGCTTATTTAATGGGTATGGAGTAAGGTTAATAGTTGATTTTGCTCTTATTTGAGAGATAAAATCTACAATTAAGATAAGGATATTGCTCCATGTTTATTCAAGAGATATTGCTCCATGCTTATTCGCAAGATAGAATTTACAATTAACATAAGGATAAGTTTGCATCGTATTATATTAATTAAATAAAAAACAATTTTTCTTTTGGGTGTGGTTGGCTTGCTACTAAAGAAACTAAAGCACTCATAAAAATAGAATTTAAGAACTATTTTCGAGTTAGAGTTAGAGTTTGAATCTCATACACAAAAGGAGCTAATACCTTTCATTAAAAGACATTTAACATTGTATTTATTTGTAACAATACTAATTCTAGCTGCCTATGATGTTTACCATCACTACAATTAAAACAGACAAATGCCATGGGGCTGACAGAGAACCAAATATAAAGCATAAAACTAGTGTTTTGAATCATCATAGAAGTTTGCAATAGGAACCTTAGATAACTTCTCCTTTGCGGTATTGGTTAAACTAGTGTTGTGAATCATCATAGATGGTATGGAATAAATGAATATCCTTTGAAGACTATTCTAGTGGTGGTGCTTGAGAAAGCATATTCATCTTCGCTCCCTGCTCAACATGGGCCATATCTAACAATTTTAGTGTTGGCTCCATGCTTTGAAGTTGTGCTAAGATTTCCTTCATTTAAAGCTGGGACATTATCTTCTCCCCAACTATATCTATCAAATCTTTACCGAAGAGTTTTTCGATATGCCACTATAGAGTGATTTTTTTCATGTGCTTCATTTCCCATGTTTGGGAGTTACTAACATCCCCTTCAATTGATCCAAGGTCATCTTGGAGTAAGCTTGTCCCTCTGCTGCACCACCCATACTCCAAAAATATTCTTTGGTTATTAAGGCCTCTATAATTACTCTAGGAATGTGTGAACCTAGGTCTCTGCAATTGGTGTCACCTGTGGTCTAATTTCCTCTCACCATTTTACAACACCCAAAATGCCAAATCCCCTAGCACATAAGAGCACAATGTTGGAAATTTGGACAATACTGAGAGGGAGGGTGAATCAATATTATTGACTTTTAACAATTAAAACCACTTTTAACTTATTTATTAACACACATGATCAACAAGACACAAGAAACACAACTTTTATTATGGAATCCAAATTGGGAAACCCACCAATACTTACTATTACTGCAAAATTATATTTACAAATAGTTTATGCCTACTCCTACAAATAAGGATGATACTACACCCTATTTACTAGCAAATACTGGAAGGAGGCTACAACCCCATGGTTTATTAGCTACTATTGAAAGGATGCTACTACACCCTATTTACTGCTACTACTGGAAGGAGGCTGCGACCCCCATGCAGGCATATAACCTTCCCTAACACCACCCTACCACCCCAGTATGATTCTATCAGAATTCCTTATATCCTTAATATTGTCACATATTACTCATTACTTCCTTGGTCTCTGTCTTCTGCTACTCCATGGATCTGGATGACAGAGACACTCTACTAAACTCAAAATATTTTCTTATAAATACCTTTACCATCATTCATATTTCTTTACCAACATATGTCTTCACTCTAGAGTTTCACAGTTGCGCCCTTTCAATATGAATTCATGCATGTTCATCAAACACATCACTTCATAACACGTGCATATTCATCAAACGCATTTCCTAATTCTCTCTTTAATTATTTTTAAATCTGTTTAAATTTATCAGTCATGACCTTCCACAATTTCCTTTCTGCAACACTCTCTTCGCAATCGACCTTTCTACAATCACCTTTTCGCAATTACCTTGCGCAATTAACTTTCTGAAATTGTGGATTGTGGGTGTACACTTCGATTTTTCTCGAAATTGCTTCTACAATTCATCTTCCACAATTTGTGGATTGCAGATTCCTTCTGCAATTGCGGATTGCGGGTTGTGGGTCTGCATTTCAATTTTTCTCAAAATTTCTTCCACAATTTGCGGATTGCGGGTCTGCTTTTCACAAATTCTCAAAAATGACTTCCACAAATCTCTTTCCACAACAATATGAACCATCGATTGATTTGTTTAATCCACCTCATTTGTTGATCAGTTATCAAACACAAAACTTCATTTTGGCGCTCTGGAATTTTATCTTCCATGCACATTTACTTTGCAGATCCTTTTCCTATAGTCGATCCATTTTCTTAATACGATCTGAGTCATCCAACCTCTTCTAAATAAGCTAATTGCAACTCCACGATTCCGCGTTGATTGATCAGAGGATCAATCAAGCTTGATCAGACTTCGTCGAACTTGATCCCCTCGCTGGATCCCTCATGTTTCTTTCTAGCCTCATCACATATGCATGCCATGTCATTGCTTCCTTTATTATTTCTTTGTCTTACACTATGTTTTCCCTGCCATCATATCCTTTGTTATTCCTTTTTCATTACTGAAATTCTTTGACATCAATGATAACTTCATTCAACATTCTTCCCCTTTGGAATTGATGGAAACATCAGAACATTCCCCCCCTTTGACAACAATGAAAACAGTTTCCTTCTGACAGATCCCCCTGCCAACATATCTACCCCTGACATGCTTCCTTTTCACCTTTTTATTCATTGTAATGAGATTACTCCTAACTTACATCTAAGATGCTCAAATGATTATTTGGGTAGTGGATTAGTGAATATATCAACAATTTGTTCTTTAGTATCAATATATTCCAATTTGACCACCTTTTGAGACACTTCATCTCTCAGAAAGTGATATTTTATTGGTATGTGCTTTGTATTGGAGTGCATGACAAGATTTTTTGATATGTTTATGGCACTGCTATTTTCACAACTTATTAATATTGGATGCTTATAATTCACAAGTAAGTATTACAATCTCTTCTTCACCCAAATGACTTGTACAACATGATGCGGCGACAATATATTTAACCTCTGCTGTAGATAGTGCTATGGAGGATTGTTTCTTGCTTAACCATGGTACAAAACACTTTCCCAAAAAGAATGTTGCTTCACTAGTACTCTTTCGGTTATCAACACTTCCTTCCCAATATGCATCAGTGAATTCTCTTAAAGTGAAATCTTGACATTTTTTGTACCATAAACCATAATCCATAGTACCTTTTAGATATATCGGAATTCTTTTTACTAGTGTTTCTTTTGGAGCTGATTGAAACCTAGCAACCAATACTACAACTTGCATCACACCTGGTCTTGTAGCTTTCACATATAATAGGATGCCTATCATAGATCTATACATGGTATGGTCCCCTTCCAAGGACTCATCGTTTTTTCTTCACTTACAACCACTGATCAGAGGAGTACTAATAGGCTTGGAGTATTCCATCTTAAAATTATTAAGCATCTTTGATGTACTTAGTTTGAGAAATGAAGATTCCTTTGTTTGATTGATAAACTTGTAATCCCAAGAAGAATGCTAATTCACCCAACATTGACATTCCAAATTCCTTCTTCATTTCAGAAGCGACGTTTACACTTAGTATTTGTAGATTGCTTCCAAATATGATATCATCCACATAAACAACAACAATGATCATATTCTTATCTTCGATCTTTATGTAGAGATTACTATCAGTGTCTCCTCTTTTATATCCTTGTTTCTTCAAGTAGTTATCTACCCTTGAAAACCATGCTCTTGGTGCTTGCTTGAGACCATATAGTGCATTTTTTAGTTTACAAACATAGTCTCCATTTTCTGATAAGAGGAAACCTTCAGGTTATTCAATATAGACTTCTTAATCTAGTTTCCCATTCAAAAATGAAGACTTCATATCCATTTGATATACTTTGAAGTTCTTATAACATGAAAATGACAAAAACATTCTGATTGCTTCAAGTCTTTCTACAGGTGCAAATGTTTCTTCAAAATTGATACCCTCCACTTGAGCATATCCTTTACGCACTAATCTTTCTTTGTTTCTTATGAATTTTCCATACTCATTGAACTTGTTTTTAAAAATCCATTTGGTCCCAATAACATTCATGCCCTTAGTTCTTGGGAAAAGTTCCTAGGTTTGGATCTTCTCTATTTGATCAAGTTCATCATTCATGACATTGATCCAATCCTAACTTTTGCAAGATTCTTTAAATGTTTTGGGTTCTATTACCGAAATTAGTGTGTGTTCATTCATCATAAAGTAATTTTCTTCTTGTTTTAACTCATGAATCTTTATAACCAATTATTTGACTTTCATGATGATTCTTTTGAACCCACCTAGATGGTGTCTTTTTGTTTAAGCTTGGAGGGTCTTCATTCTCATTTTCCTATGATTCTTATTTCTCTACTTTTCCTTCTTCATCTTCTTTAAATGTCCTCTTCTTGTGAACTTTCTTATTTTTATTTATCATCTATTTCTTCATCATCATTTTATTTAACATCCACACTCTCAGTGGCTTTGTATTCTTCTTGATTTCGTATCATCAATAGTTACATTTGCATTTTCCATGATCTTGTGCAATCTTAGATTATAACATATGTATGCCTTTTTGGTGGAATAATATCCAATAAATATGCTTTCATCAGTTATAGAGTCAAAATTCCCTAGATTAAGTTATCATCATCTCTTTTTATGTAGCATTTACTTCCAAAAACTCTAAAATATTTAATTGAAGTTGGTCTTCTAAACCATATCTCATAAGGAGTCTTTTCACTATTCACTCAGAGTTGTCATCTATTTTGTACATAGACAACTGTATATATTGCTTCTCTCCAATAGCAATCATGAAGTTTTGCTTCATTAAGCATAGTTCTAGTTGCTTCTTGTACTGTCCTGTTCTTTCTCTCAACTACTCCATTTTGCTAAGGAGTTTTTGCTACTGAGAACTACCTCTTGATTCCATGAATTTCACAAAACTCATTGAATTGATTTGAGGTGAACTCTCCACCATTATCTGATCTTATACATTTAATTTTGCGATTTGTTTAATTTTTCAACAAGTGCTTTGGAGGCTTTGATCTTCATAAAGGCTTCTATTTTTTATTTAAGAAATGTCACCCAGGTCATCCTTGTATAACCATCGATTAATAACATAAAGTAATATTCACCTTGAAAGCTTTTAATCCTTGTTGGTCCACAAAGATCAGTGTGAATTGTTTCTAATGTCCGATAGGTTGTATGTTCTTTGACCTTGAATCTTGTTCGTGTTTTCTTCCCATGAAGACAGTGTCTACATACTTGATTTGGTGGTTTTATGATCGTAAGCAGATTTCTTACAGCGCCCTTCTTACTAACTTTTACAAGATTTTCTAAGTTCAAGTGCCCCATCCTTCCATGCCATAAAAAAATTTCATCACTTCAACTCTTATAACATTGTTCTTTATTTTCTAGAATATACACATTGCTTGGAGTTCTCACAATAGTCCCAGCAACTTTTCCTGAATATTTTCTTTTGATTTCACACTTTTTGGAATCAAATATACATATATGTCCTTGATCACATGTTTGGATCACACTTAACAGATTAGGTTTTAAGTCTTGTACAAGCAAAACATTTCCATCTTTCATTTTATCTCTAAGAGACATTGTACCTTTCCCAATTATTTTAGAGGATAGATTATCTCCAAAAGTGACTTTTCCTTTTTGATTTCTTTTTAGGCTTGTAAACTTATTTGGGTCTCTTGTCACGTGTTTTGAGCATCCACTATCCACATGCCATAGATTTTGTTTTTCTATAGCACATAGGGCTAATGAACATTCCACATCATCCTTCTTCTTCCAAGCCTCCCTCTCCTCTTTGCTTTGAGATTTTGTGGTGTCATTCTCCATAGGAATCACTAGTTTAAAATTTATAGAAATATGTCCTTGATTACCACATTTGTAGAATTATATTCTATAACTCTGTAGAGGCGCAAAAGAATTATAGTTTCTTCCTTTTGGATTGATTCTAGTAACATTTTTATTATAAAGAGAAGTTTGTGATGTAATGCCTTTCCAAATAGGAACCATTAGTTTACAATTTCTATCTATATGTCCAAAGTTGTTACACATATAACAATTTCCCAAAAAGAGTTGTTGATGTCTACTTGGTACATTAACTGTCCTGCTTTTATTTTGAGAGGGAGCCAATTTTTTACTGTATTCCTTTACAATTGGTCTCATAAGTGCACTAGCATAACTTCTTTTAATTCCTCCTTTATTCATGAAGGATGATTGTTTTGTCTTCTTTTCTTTGCCATAAACTAGTCCATTTTTATTACTAGATGATCTTTGGTAACTTAGGATGTCATCAAGGGTTTTTGAGCTTCTCTCAAACTTTGATCGAAGGGATTCTTCATTTGTCTTGTTTCTAAACAAGATCAATTCAGCTTCGAAATTTTCTAATTCTTGCTCTCTTTTCTTGAGTTGTTGTTCTAGATTTTTTTCAGCCTTTTTGGCTTCTTGAAACTGGTTTTTTAAGTCAACAATAATTCTTTCTACATCATTGTTTCTCTCTTCAAGTTCTATCACATGAGTTTTATTTTTATTTTTTGTACATCCTTTTATACTTCCCTAATTCTTCAAGAGCACTTACAAGTTATGGTTCAAGATATATCACCCCTTCTACTTCTTCTTCAGATATTTCGCTCTCTAATCCCATGAACAAGACTTCAGTATCTTCATATTCAATAAAATCATTTGGGAAGTTATCATCCATGGAATAAAATGTCTTCTTTTTTCTTTTCTTCTTAAAAATACTTTTGTTCTTCTTTGATTCTTCATGGAACTCATCATCACCTTTGGGATAAGGGCATTTGGAAGCATAATGACCAATTTCCCCATAGTTAAAACATATTAAAGGTAATTTTCATTTGTACTTACCAGTACCTCTCTTAATTTTTTTTACAAGAAGTGCTTCATCATAATCAAAGTCCTCTGATTGGTTCTTGGATAAAGCTTTAAATGTTGCTTCTTTATTTGACAGACCATCTTGTCATGTTCTCATCTCACATGCAGTGACGATCCCAAGTAGTTCATCTACTATCATGAGTTTAAGATCATATCGTTCTTCTAGAGTGGACACCTTTGAGTCATACTTCATAGGCGGGGGTCTTAGTAATTTTTCAACTAATTCTCTCTCCTTTATTTCTTCTCCAATGCCTTTAATATCATTTACAGTTTCATCTACTCTTAAAAGATATTCTGCAATATTTTCTTNGGGTTCTTAGTAATTTTTCAACTAATTCTCTCTCCTTTATTTCTTCTCCAATGCCTTTAATATCATTTACAGTTTCATCTACTCTTAAAAGATATTCTGCAATATTTTCTTCCTCTTTTATTTTTATGTTTTCAAACTATCTTTTGTATGTATGAAGTTTGGATTGTTTGACTTTGGGTGCTCCTTCATAGACACATTTTAATTTTTCCCATGCATGTTTGGATGTCTTGCATTGCATGACTTTTACAAACACTGAATTTGTTAACCCACTCAAAATTGCATTCAGTGCTTTTGTATTGGCCTCATATCGGTTTAGTTCACCTTCGTCTATAGGTACATCGTCTCGTACTTCGTATTCTTTTTCAACAAACCTCTAGACTTTGTATCCAAGAGACATTAAATGGCACTTCATTCTTACACTCCAGTATTCATAATTATCTCTTGTAAATAATGGAGGTTTATTGGTGGCTAACCCTTCTTGTTCATCCATAGTGGTTTTAATAAGATCTTCCTTCCAATGATTTAAAGTGTAGTGAAGGATCCTTCTCTGATACCAATTGTTGGAAATTTGGACAATACAAAGAGGGGGGGTGAATCAATATTGTTGAATTTTAACAATTAAAACCACTTTTAACTTATTTATTAGTACACATGATCAAAAAGACATAGGAAACACAACTTTTATCATGGAAGCCCAATTGGGAAAACCACCAATACTTCCTATTACTGCAAAATTATATTTACAAATAGTTTCTACCTACTCCTACAGAAAAGGATGGTACTACACCCTATTTACCAGCAACTATTGGAAGGAGGCTCCAACCCCTTGGTTTATCAGCTACTACTGAAATGATTCTACTACACCCTATTTACCAGCTACTACTGGAAGGACGCTATGACCCCCTTGCAGGAATATAACCTGCACTAGCACCATGCTACCACCCTAGTATGATTCTATCAGACTTCCTTATATCTTTAATACTGTCACAGATTACTTAGTACTTCTTTGGACTCTGTCTTCTATTACTACATGGATCTGGATGACAGGGAAACTCTACTAAACTTGAAATCTTTTCTTATAAATACCTTTACCATCATTCATATTTATTTACCAACGTATCTCTTCACTCTGGAGTTTCACAATTACACCCTTTCAATCTAGAGTCGTGCCTGTTCATCAAACACGTCACTTCATAACATGTGCCTCTTCATCAAACGCGTTTCCTAATTCTCTGTTTAATTATTTTTAACTCTGTTTAAATTTATCAGTCACGAACTTCCACAATTTCCTTTCTGCAAATTTTTTTTTCCAACAGTCTCTCCGCAATAGACCTTTCCACATTGACCTTAACGCAATCACATTTTTGCAACTACCTTCCGCAATTAACTTTTCAAAATTACGTATTGTGGACAATTACCTTTCTGCAATTGTCTTCCTGCAACGACCTTTCCACAATTTGCAAGAACTCATTCCTTTTGCAATTGCAGGTTGTAGATTGCAGATGTGCATTTTGAATTTTCTTGAGAAATATGCTTCCACAATTACCTTTTTGCAATGACCTTTCCACAATCAGAAACTTCTTCCTTTTGCAATTGCGGATTGTGGGTTGCGGGTCTGCATTTCAATTTTTCTCGAAATTGCTTCCAAATTCATCTTTTGCAATTTGGGGATTGTGGATTGTAGATTCCTTATGTAATTGCGGGTTTGCATTTCGATTTTTATCAAAATTGCTTACAAAATTTGTGGATTGCGGATTGTTGGTTTGTTTTTCATAAATTCTCAAAAAACACTTCCGCAAATCTCTTTCCACAACACTGTGAACCATCGATTACTTTGTAGAATCCACCTCGTATGTTGATCAGTTATCAAACACGAAACTTCAGTTTTGCACTCCAAAATGTTATCGTCCATGCACCTTTACTTTGCGGATCCTTTTACTGTCGTCGATCTATTTTCTTGATAAGATCTTATCCATCCAACCTCTTCTAAATAAGTTGACTACAACTCCATGATTCTGGGTTGATTGATTAGAGGATCGATCAACCTTGATCGAAATTCATCATACTTCATCCCCTCACTTGATCCCCTCATGTTACTTTCTAGCCTCATCACATATGCATACCATGTCATCACTTCCTTTGTTATTTCTTTGTATTACACTATGTTTTCCATGCGATCATATCCTTGATTATTCCTTTGTCATTACTGAACTTCTTTGAAATAAATGACAACTTCATTCAACACACAACCCTAGATAACGAACCCTATGATATTGAACAAATCATAACCGAATTGAAGATATAACACTAGGGTTTTCTCCTGCCACCTTCCTTTCCTTCATGTCCAAAAAAATACAATGCTAAATGAAATTGAAGGGGAGTAGGACAAGGTTTCCTTCTTACAGTGCTTTCCTTTCCTAATCAACCTTAGGGAAAATTTTAAGGATCGATACTTATTATTAAATTTAAAAGTTTATAAACCTTGGTGAATGTGTGGTGAATCTTACCCATTCTTAAAATGCCAACTGTAAAATATTTGTCAGTATTTTTATAAAACATTTCAATTTCTAAGGATTTTATATAGTTTATCTAATACTTTTGTCATTTTTAGAGTGACAAAATTTTATCCCGGCAAAAGTTTGCAAAACAAGGCTTCGAAAAATGTAGATGGGTGAATCTTTTTTTTCGAAAAAAACATGGAAAAATAGACCATGGGCTAAATTTTGCCCCTAAAATTTTCCTTGATCAACCTCATTGGCTCAATGTCTAATACCATGATGTTTGAAGGTTGTAGGGACAAAGCCATCATGTCGATATCCTCACACAAACTAGCCTAGTTTATCCTTTTAAATTTTGAAGAACATGGGGGTGGGATTTGATTCACTTATTTGTGCACAAGTCATGAGGTCCTTTAATTAATTTGATTAGTAAAGTTTATGTGCTAATTGTTTCTTTCATTCTATATATTTTTATTTTATTTGAAATTGTTATTGAAATTACATATTATTATTAAAAATTATTGGTTTAAATTAAAATAAAATTTCAAATAAAATAAGTAATAATTTATGTAAAGACGAAAAATTATTTACAATTATTATTAATATTGTATTTTAAAATTTTCTAAATTTAAACAAGTGAAATAGCAGCAAGGCTGCTTATACCTGCCTCTTAGAAATATTTTATTGTGATATTGTATATAGTTTAAAGCTAAAAGTTAAAGAAATTATGAAACATTCAAACTTGAAACAATGTATTACTTGTTGCCATGGCACTTATATTTCTATATGAGATTACTTGTTGTTTATAGGTTGTTGCATTACTTGTTACTTCTTGTAACTGTCATTGTTTATATTTCTATGTGTATATCAATTAATTAGTT
>LPNX011071900.1:45836-68680 GCA_001517045.1 Pseudotsuga menziesii
ATATATACTTATTAATCTTTTTATATATACTTATTTATACATAATAAAAAATAAAGAATACATTTAAACGAATTTATACCTCAATTTTTTTTTCATATATACCTATGTATATAAATAATAAATAAACAATTTAAATATTAAAATTGTATTTTTTTTTATATTCAAAAGAAATAATTTTATAATATTGAAATTAAATTTCTTATAATGTTTGCATTTGCGATTAGATGTCTCTTTAAAAAAACATGAATATTCCCCATTCAAGCTTTGCTTAAAAACTACGGACAAAAAGGGAAAAAGATCAAAAGGGTGCTTGAACTTCGTATGCATCAGACATAACCATATCAATTGATGGAATGAGAGAAAACGTGACGTATCCACAATTGCCAAGTAAGCTACGTGGATCACTGCTTATTCCTTCCCCAACATGCGTACTAAAGATAACAGAGGCCATGCATGGCCTATCACATCTATAACTTTGTGCAATTTTACATAAAAGCTGAGTTTGTTTTGCAGGATTTTCATTGCGAGAGACGGTCATAGTTCTAGCTTCAATGGCACTAGTTATCTCCGAGCAGGAAATGAGGATTCCCATGGGACGAAAGCTTTCTACTTTGAAACAAACAAAGTCATATGAAACCTGGTAAGCTAGGGTTTATAACCACTGCCATAAAATTTCATGCTTGCTTATAAGTTTGTTTAAACCTTCGTTATTAAAATCAATTGTTATCTAATGGCCTTTTTTTTTCTTCCTATTGGATATCTGCCACCACAACTTATTGTCTGCTCGTTAATATTCAGTGGTTACAGACTCGGCATACAACCAACTCTGCTCGGCGCATAATTAAACTTCCCTCCGCGAATAACAGAGGTATGCAACCACTGACTTAGGGCTTTAGACCAGTTCAGGTTTACTCATGCTCTTAGTTCTTCTTTGAGAAACTCGCCCTGGAGGCTAAGTCTAACTGGGGTAGATTACGTTTAATACATATATACATACGCCTTCCTTTATATCACAGGAAGAACAGGTGCAGAAAACACCTGAGACGTGGCCTCTATCAAACTACATGTCCTGTTAGAGAATTTGAATAATATGTTATAACTGAACTTATCTTTAAAATTAAGCTCAGCTGTCACTTAAGCTATACAGACGAGCGATGTTTGATCTCTGTTAAATAGACTTTTCATTTTATTTACTTAAGAATGTATGAACCAGACTGTGAACTTTTCTAGATGAATTAAATCTGACACAATAGATTTAGCACTATGCTCATAATGATATGACTATGGTTTCTATAGATTAATTTTGCATATAAGCATTTTCTAAAAAGCCAGACAAACTCATTTTGTTTCTCTTATGAATATATGAGAGCTGTGTGAAAGATAACAAGATACTTGAATTCTTATGAGATTCCTCGTTTTTATGTACGAATAAATTCCTCCTCATTTTCAGGGGTAAACTGAATATATTCCTCTCTTAGCCACCATGAATGTAGGCCCATTACCAAATACATAGAGAGTCCAAATTAGCTTAAGTTGCAGATAGATATCTGTTGTTGCAGGTGACCATGGAATTGGAATTAGAAGAAGGTTACATGGCGCATGCAATTGTGCTCTCACGATTGTCCAGCATTGCCCTGGCCACACCATCGGTGGGCTCCCAAATTACACACCTCCTCACTGAATCGGATCTCAGCATGAAGTTGCATTACATTTGGGCTGTGTATTATTTTGAGAAGACTTCTGTTAAAAATTGCTGCGATGGAAAGTGGAAGGGAGCGTTCTCTGATCCTCTCCTGGACTGCAGACCGGTGTTGGGGAGGTTGAATTCGGCGAGGGATGGCAGACTGTATGTGAAATGTAATGACGCTGGACTTAGAATTTTTGAAGCTTTCTCAGAATCTAATTTAAAGGATTGGGTGGATTTGAAGGATTGTTGCTTGGAACCAGAGCTTAGCAGGTCTGATCAGAGCCTTGGAGGCGAATTTAGCAGCTTAACACTGTTCCGCCCCCGGAGACAAGAAGAAGGCGGGTAGGTGAAAAGTTACATATGATGCCATTGTTACCAGGTGTCGACCCAAATCTAGATAGCAAACTTCGAGGATGACATCATCCCTGCTTAACCAATAGCAACACAAATAAATACAATTTTAATAAATTTAAATATTGCTATTTTTCATGTTACAAAGTTAAACTTTGGAATAGAGATTTTAATCTTTTAAATATGCACCGATATGCACCAACTAATACCCAAATTCAACGCGGTTTGAATTCGATCGATTACAATATACCTACTAAGGCAGGTATAATAACTCATGCTTTTATATTTACGAGATTTCTATTTTTATACTTTAATTCTACTATATTTTTTAAAGATTATTTTCCATACCATTCTTATACTGTTGACATTTATAATGTCTGGAAAATAATACTTGGAATATTGTTGTGAGTGTAGATTAGTGACGTGAACCCTATGGGGTAGCATTGGTATGCTTAAAGTTATAGTGGTAATAAACTAAAATAGACCCAATAAGTACAAGCCTACCCTATTTACTAATTTTTCTTGTTACTAAATAAAAACTTAAGATATTAATAATATGACATTTTTTCCTATACATTGGTTATTTTAAAATTAATTTAATATTTAATTTAAACAAATTATCTTATTTAAAGCTTTAATTTTTTTTAATAAACTTTACTCACATAAAAATATTTCCCATACTAAACTCGGACAACCTCTTCCTCTAACCACTATATATATATATATATATATATATATATATATATAATCAAGTTCTCATTGACATATGTAAGGATTCCACTCCTACAACTAAGTTTAAAAGAAAAAAGAAAAAAAAGAAAAAAAAACATAATTATTAAGTTATGCATAGTTATATAAATAAATATATAATTTGTAAGGTTTGAAATAAATACAAATTATATTAAAATTGATTTATTTTTAATGTGGTTCATAAACCCTCAGGGAGATGTTATGTCCATGAGAAGAGATCATGGGGGCCTACTCGAAGGGACCTTACCCCTCGCACTTATTACAGAGCTAACCGGATGAGGACATTAAATGAGACCCTTCTATGTCAATGTATAGCCACTTGGGGATTTGACCCCGAAACCTTGTGCTCACAACTTACAACACTCAACTACTTAGCTATACCACTGGGTTTATATTAAAATAGTTATTTGTTTCAAACTAAATTATTTCTATTAAGAAAAGAAAATGCCACTTAAACATCTTGATTAATTTCAAAAATAAAAATTATCATTTTTTCTATTGATTATGTATTTGAAATCCTATGCAAAAACTTCTAAATCTCATAATAGGCACTACTCAGTAATGTCAACAGGAATATGAAAACATATCTTAAAAGTAGAAAAAAACACTAAAAGCTATGCACTAAAATATTATGGAGACTACTCATTAACATTAGAAATTGGTATCAAAGGAACCACTTGAGTTTAGGGTGATGGGTGGTCTTTTTTCATAATAGCTTTCTCTACAAAATAAAAGAAATTTATTTCCTTTGAAAGCAAATTAATCTGGGCATTCATCCTCTTAATCTAGTCCTAGAGTTCATCATTTGCAGGACTTCCTTGCTTTCCTTTGCATGATTCAAGAGATATTTTTGTAACAAACATTTTATTTGCCAATATAATTGTACCAATTGAAAATATTTCATGTCCTTGGCTCATTATGGTATTGCATCAGGAAATCAAGGATCCACTTCCTGTAACATTTCGTTATCATTGAACAACTCATGTTCTTGCTTAACCCATTTCTCAACTCGTGTGGTCTCCTTCTAAAAATGAGTGAGAGTGTGTTGGAGGTATTGTGTTATGCACCAAATTCTCAAAAGAGCATCAAATAAGAAATATAGAGTAATCCAACACCTTAAGAATGAAGAAAATAGATGAATTAGAAGCCTCTTCGAGGGGCCAACCTCCTTATTCAATATATCCAATACACAAGAAAAGATTAGATGATATTAACACTGGGTCTCGTTGGTATATGCCTAGAAGACAAAGTGTACATTTACAATTAAGGTTCTAGTAGACCAATAAATCAATACTAATATAATATTGGAAATGAAATGTTACGATATATATAGGGCTTAACATGCCTCATTCCTTCAAACAAGTGTCATCATGAAAAGTTGATTCACTTTGGATGTTTCTGCATGAAGTCATATCCCCATGTTGCCTCTTCTCTTGAAAAATTCTTCCACTTGATCAAGTACTCAATATTATTGCGCGATTTCTTAGTTTCTTGATCCATGTTTTGAGGATTATCTTAGGTTCTAGTTTAATTTCTCTTCTTCATAAATGTCTTGTAAATTTTTCATAACTGGGATCTTATCACCGATTTACCTTTTTAGGAAAAAAACACGGAATATTGAATGTACATGTGAAGATGAAAGAAACTCCAATTTGTAAGTCATACTTCCAGTCCTTTGTAACACCTTATAGGGACCACAATACTTGGGTGCTAATTTATTATCCTTCTTTTATTCTTGAAGGACATATGTTTGTATGGTTGTAGCCTCAAAAATACCCAATCCCCCACTTAAAGTTTCCTTTCATTGCAAATGTTAATCTACTTGTTGTTTCATTATATTGTATTCTATCGCCGAATTGTGTTTATGTAATAAACAAAATATATAATATTACATAATAAGATACATGTTAACATATAAATAATATATCATTCTTAATTCTTCTAAGGGACACATTCCTATCTCAATAGTCACCATAAAGTTTTGTTAAGATTCCTATATGTATGGAATTCTCACGACATTGTAATCATCATATTCATATTACTCATTCTATTTATTTTTATCCAATTATGGATTACTTTGACTATTCTTACAGATAGTTGTTTGTGTATGTGTGTGTGTGAATTGGGTTGGTTAACTACAATGGTATCAAATCCCTTTTATTGGGATTCTGTTGGTTCTATCCCTTGGATAAATTCTCAAAGTTTCTTGGGATTTATATCCTTGAACTCATCTAGGATTCTTTCCAATTATCAAATCTATATTGAGAAAAAAGAAAAGAAAAAAGATAACACCGTCTATTCATTGTTGCTACCAATGCACCTTCCACGCCTTCTCTATTCCCATTTGCTCCTGTTATCCTCTTCACTATACATTCCATTCTCATCTTTCCATTCCTTATCATTCATTCACTACTCATCTCCATTGATTCCAACTTTTATTCCTCAACACCTACACCCTATCTCTTTTTTTCTCATCCCATGCTCTTCATCCTCGATCCACCCTCCTCTTTCCCACATATACTACCTATAATTCCCTACATATCTATCTAGCACTAACTCCTCCATCCTCTCTACACCTCCCTGAATCCTACTCGGCACCTTCCTCAACCTCTCCACATCTATGCCTTCTCCTCCTTGGCTATCAACCACCTACTCTTTATCTTGAACCACACTCTTCCTCTCCCTACCTGTGCACCTACTCACCACCTCACACAACTAACTTCCCTCATAGTCCCCACCCTATTCACACCCTTACATTTGCATCTCTCCTCTACAACACCCACACTCCTGCTCACCAAAATATACCACACACCTGCATTGCACTTCGGCTCCCATTTATTCCATTTCCCTCTAGTTGAAACATATCTTCCACTCTCATCCCACACAACCACCCCTATATATTCCATTTTCATTGTTCTTTCCATATGAAACACCCCATCTCCCTCGTGATTTTCAATACCCAGCCAGCTAGCCATACCACACTACACGATCATCCATCCTCCCACTGCATCGTTCTATGCTCCTCCTACTCCTCTTCTCCAATGCTCCTTCATCACTATGTGTTGCAACTTCTCTCACCCAACTCCATACTCCTCTCGCCCCACACTTCCACATCCATCTAATTCAAATCACCCCTCGAGCCTTCCACTCCCCGTTCCTTTAAACCCTAATTCTCCAAATTCAAAAAATATATATAATATTATTATGGATTATTGTTATATTTAATAATTATTATTATATTATAATTATTAATAATATTATAATTATTAAAAATTAATAATGCTGATAATTATTATTAGTATTTAATAATTGTTATTATTACAATTATTATTTAATAAAAAGGAAAAAGAAGAAAAAAGGGTCAAAGGAAGATTTAAGCTTTTACATGATGACCACAATGTGTGTTGTTTGAAATTTCCGCGTCCATTTATTTTCAAAAAAATAAAAGAAATAATAGAACTAGAAATCATGACCCATAGAGTTCAGATCACAATTACAACCAAAAAAAATTGGAAGATGAACTAGTTCATCATCAAAAGGGAAATAGAAAATTAGAAATGGCGATGGAATTACAGGAACTTCAAATGGAACTAAAAGAAAAGCATATTTATGACCAAAAAATTGTTATGGAATAGTTTGCAGAAATTGATGAATAGAGAGATGTAAAGAAACTCAATCAAAAAATTACAAAATCAACATATCAAGATGAGATTGGACAAGAGTAAACTAGAAGGAGAAATAGTGTAATCGAACAAACGCCTTGGTGACAAGGATAAAGTTGTTATAATATACCAAAGAAATTAGGGTGTCAAGATTCAAATTTGTATCGACTTCAACAACAAATGAAATATCTACAACAAAAGAACAATGACCTTAAAAATGATCACAAATTAGATACTGCAAAGATCAATAAAATGATATCGAACAACAATGATGAGATATTCTTGTTGAGAAATCATAATAAAATTCTAGTCACAAAAATCATGAAGTTAAAGAATAGTCAAAATAAAGAACAATCTAATGAATATCAAATGGAAATTATTAGAAAAGGAAGAAGAAAATTGTCACCTTAGAAATCATAATCAAGATTTAATTGAAGAGATTAACAATTTAAATGATGACAAGATGTTGCAAGAAGAAACATTCAAGAAGCTTAAGAATGAGGTGTTCTAAAAGAAGTTAGAGTAGATCTAGAAAGAGGCATAAAAAATCCTTAGGAGTAAAAATCTAATTTGTTAAAAAAGGAACAAACATAGATCCAATCTACATCCTAGATCAAGAAGATGTCAATCTAGTTCAAGAACAAACATATAAGGATGTTGGAGTACAAATCATAATAACTCCTTATCAACATTCAAATTATAAAAGAAGATATATTAAACATTTCGAGTATCAATATAAAAAAATAACGAAAAATATTGTTGCTAGTGCAAATAAACCTCAAGATAACAATTCACCATGGAAGTGAAATGTTCTGCAAACAATTGAATTAGGATGGACAATGATCCCTCTTCTTTTTGAAATTTTTTCTTAGCACTCATAGGTTCATATAATATCATATCATCTACTATTGTAGAACATAAAATTATGCGATGACATTACAAGAAAAAGGGATAAAGTTTATTCAGTATTTTACTTTGAGGATAAATAATTTGTAAAGAGGAAGGCAATGTAATAAACAAAATATATAATTACATTATAATAAACATATTAACACATAAATAATAAATAATTATTAATTCTTCTAAGGGACACATTCTTATGAGAATGGTCACCATAAAGTACGTTTAGTATTCCTATATGCATGGCACTATCACGACATTGCAATTATCATATTCATAGTACTCATTATATTTATCTTTCTCCAATTATGGATTAATTTTATTATTTTTACGGATAGTTTTTTGTGTATGTGTGAACCAGGTTGGTTCACTATAGTTATAATATTTGGAGAACCTATTTCCAGTGCTACATGTGATCCTCCACTGCTTAAACATTATCTTTCTCTAAGAATGATATGATGAATGGGGGTTGATAGCAATAAAGTGCTATAAATAGTGACATTTTTTAAGAATTATGAGAAGACCAAATTGTACCACCATTCTATTAAGGGAAGACACTTGACCCATTGTATTTGTTTACCAGATGAAAAAATATGGACATGCACTTCTAAAAATGTATTCACAATATAAGTTTTCCTATTGGACTGTGGATGGTAAGTGGAGCTATGATCCAAATAAGTACCCAAACAAGAAAATATTTCCTTCCAAAAATTATCAATGAAAATTGGATCTCTATCACTTAGAATAATCTTGGGAATTCAATGTAGCTTCTGAACTATTTCCATGAATGTTACAACTATTGTACTTGATTTAAAAGGATGAGAAATGACACAAAATGGGAATACTTGGGGAGCATATCCATCATTGTCATGATGAAAATATTTCCTTTTGATTTAGTATATGTGCATGTTGTGGTAAAAATAGCCACAAGGGTGAGAAGTCCTCCCACAGGTTGTAGAAATCCTTGAGGTTTCAACAATGACCTAGTATTGTGTTTGTAAATTGATATTATCCTAAATGACTAATGGAAAAGAAAAATATAAACAAGAAATAAAATGAAACAAACAAGAAATAAATCAGAAAAAATCTAATCAAAACAAAATAGAACAAGAGTATGACAAACCAAATGTTGATTTCCCAATAGTCCAACTAAATACAATGGTGTCACCTAGGAGGTGAGGGATTCAAAGATAAGGCAAGCATTTCCCTTATGGAGGTCCTTTTTGTCCACAAAATTGGAATATAACTAGAATATAAAAATGGAGAAACAATTGGTTCTTAGAGGAATAAAGCAAAGGAGCTTTTGCATGCCAATTTGAGATAGGAAGAGGATTGAAAGACAAGCTCTCAAGGCAATTCCAAAAACATAAATTTTATATGGTTTTATTCTATAGAAAGAATTCCCATTAATTCCTTTTATAATCCAAATCGAGGTCAAGAAAAATATAGATCCAAATGTGAACACTCTTTCCTTTGAACTTGTTCTCCAAGTACATGAGTGGGGCTATTGAATGCTCCCAAACATTGGAGGAGTTTCATTCAAATTTTGGATCCAAGAGAGCCATTTTGAGATTTGAATGCGTTGTGGAATAAAGTGGTCCCACCATTTTGATAGTCACATGTGTTTCGAAGGAAACTCCACTTAGGTACATGTAGGTAACTAAATAGGAAGGTTGTGCTAATTAGTGTAGGTGTCTAATGCTTTTAGTTGCATGATTTTATGTACCATATGCCTTTGACATTTTAGGGATCAATTTGTTTTTGGATCTAATGATTATTTTTGTAGTGAGCTACATGCTATATGTTTATGATGTATTTCTACAAGATTATCCAAAATGTCGCATGCGTACAAAACTTAAGCGTTAACAGATGCCCCCCACTGTATGAGTTTCAGAGGGTATTATAGGGATGAAATGAATCATCATTTATTAATCTCCATGTTCTAATAAGTTATCAAGCACTTGTGGGTGGAAGGACCTTCCCATAGGGAAAGGTTGTTGATTATGATAGTTGAAGCTATAAATGCTATATGGTGTTTTATACAAATGAGACAAGCATACCTATGCTCATGAAAATATGTAAGAATATATTACAATAATAGGGGACTGGCAGGTCAACTCTTGATACAGATGATACAAGGATGAAGGAAGCTTTGATCCTTGTATAAGTAAATGAATCATAGAAACGATGATAATAGTGTCAATGAAGTGAAATTGTTGATAACTATGAACATCCCATGGGGGTGGGGGACTTGAATAATGGTGAAATTGTTGGAATAAATTCACTTTACCAAATGTGATTCTACCATGAACCATAAATGTGATCACTGCTACCATAAGAATGTACAACTCCCCTTAATGTGATATACGTGTTGGTGTCAAGCATAGGGGATTCCACTAAGTTAGGGATCACGAATGAATCTACCTACTTAGTTCAAGGAAATCCATTATATGGATGAGAAGGGACCACAAGGAACAACTATAATCATGAAAAATCTAAGAATAGGGTGATATGATGTCAATGAGAGATAAAGGATCTGATAAGACAAGGACCTCATTTCAAGAACCAATATCATCTTGTAACCAAATAAGACATCGACAGACTTGAAACAAGACTATTTGATAAGCGTGGGGCTCATGAACTCCCTTGGACAATGTAAAAAAATGTGAATAACTAATGGTATCATTATTCAAGTGATGATATAGGGTGTAATGGAGGGAAACAAATTGTAGATGAAGGGATTTATTGAAGACACAATAGTGATGTTGTAAGGTGAATGAAAAAAATAACAATGCTGAGGTTAGGTAGAATTAAGTACATTGATCAAGGGAAGCCAAGGAGTGATGCCAAAAATAATAATATAATGGGGTTCACACAATTTTGTGTGTGTTATCTCCCAAAATAAATTTATTTTCATATGAAGAATTTTATTCACACAATGAGGGATATGAATGCCACTAACAGTTTGAAAGCCTCTCTTGTTGATAAAAATTTCACAAAGTTGTAGCTTCGGTGGCTTAGGTGAGGATCAAAACATCTCATTAGCCACTAATAGACTTATAGACTACAACTTCCATGGTCAGATGAACATTTCAGCAACTGAAAGAATTAAGGGCTAAGCATCGGCAAGATAGTCCACTATGGAGCTGAGACAGAAGAAGACAAATGGACAAGGCCTCCATGACCAGATGAAAACTTCAGCGATCGAAAGAACTAAGGACTAACCATCGGCGAGATATTTCAATAAGGATCCACAACGACGGAAGACATACAGACTACGGATCAACGAGTTTACAACAAAGCTCCTCCGCAGTGTCGATGACACAGAAGACTAAAGCTCTGATCAATGACAAGAATCATTCCAATAGAACGACAATAGAAGATCATCAGTGATCGGAAGACATACAGACTACGGATTGACGAGTTTACAACGAAGCTCCTCCGCAGTGTCAGCGACACAGAAGACTAAAGCTCTGATCAATGACAAGAATCATTTTGATAGCGCGACAATAGAAGATCATCGATGATCGAAAGACATACAGACTACGGATCGACGAGTTTACAACGAAGCTCCTTCGTAGTGTCGGCGGCACAGAAGACTAAAGCTCCGATCAATGACAAGAATCATTCCGATAGTGCGACAATAGAAGATCATTGGCGATCGAAAGACATACAGACTACGGATCGATGAGTTTACAACGAAGCTCCTCCGCAGTGTCAGCGGCACAGAGGACTAAAGCTCCGATTTACACGTCGTCAATCAACTTCCGGCAGCAATAAAATCAATTCGTTTCACCTCCGAAACTATGGCAGTGTTCAGAGAAAAGATTCTGATGCATTAGTTATTTCAGCTCCCGATTGCCGACGAGCTAGTGATGGAGAGTGCCAGCGTTGAGACTTGGAGCGCCGATGGGGTAAAGGAAAAGATTTCGATCGCCGATGAAGAAGCTGTCGCAACGCTAGTGATTTAAGGTGCTGAAAACTATGGCAATGTTGAGACTTGGAGCGCTGATGGGCTAAAAGAAAAATCTTCTGATTGGCGACTACGACGACAAGGTGGAAAAATCCAGCGATTTAAGCAAGAAAGGCCACTTCAGTAAAGCGTCGAGACACTAGCTGTTGGTGACAATTTCACAGTGAACCAGCAGTGGTGATTATCAGCAAACACTTCAGTTATTAATATCTCACTCAATGAACTAGATCTTCACAGTAGATAAACAAATAGTTAGCAAGGGTTTGAAGCCCTAATCTAGAAAAGCTAGCACTTTCAAGTATTTTTTATGTAAACAGATCGGATTTTCAGGATCTATGATTTTTGTAGAAGGCTATAAAGCCCATGATTAATTTATTAATAAGGGTTCAAATTCAGGGATTTATGAGCCAATAATACTTTCAAGATTCTAATTGTACTTATTCATGGTATAATATCTTTTGTTGTGATCTGTTCAGCCATCATCTATTTCTTTACTGTGTTTATTCCTGAATGCGCATTCAAGTCAATTTTAGATTTATTAAAAAGCTGATAGCTATCATCCTATTGGTCTATTAGTGATATTTGATTTATAAATACCATCCTCAGTAGGATTTAGCCATTTATATGCATGTGTTATGTGTGTAAGTCTGCCAGCCCGGTGAGTTCTCCATCCCTGCACCTTATAGTCGAATTTCTTAGCAAATTGCAACTAAAAGCCTTGTAAATGAGTGAGTATTATACATGCCTTGAGAGTCAAAAGGTTACATAGGTCAACTGACTTGACCCATATCTGAAAACCCTAAAAAACATTGTAAGTTACCAGGCATCCTCAAGATACAACCTAGAGGAGTTTCCTAGAGTGATAACAAAGTGGCGCCATTGCCGGGGATCGAAGATTGAAGCTCAGCTTCCCTGGGAGATGACATAGATCCATGCTTTGATGATAGACAAAGCTTGGACATTATTATGGTTGTAATAATCTATCTGGTGACTCCATTGATATAAGGTGGCTTCAAGAAGACCAAGTGCTAGAGAAAATCAAGAGAGGCCACCAGCAACACCTGTTGCAGACCCATAGAAGATCATCAAAAGAAAACCTAGCCCTGCTGCTAGGGAAAATTTACAAAGACTTCTATTTCCCTGATCCATTCAAATTTAATAAGTCTCCACTAGGGAGGACCCAGTTGATAAAAGATGAAGAGGCCGAATTCAAAATCCAGGTATCAGTTCAGCAGTTTACTTTATGAACTGCTGTTATTTTTTATCAGCTCCTTTATGCTTTTCCATTCACATGTTAAAATAATTATCTTATGTTTTATATATTCTGAAGATTATCAACCATCTTTTATAAATCCATCTGTAGAAGAATATTTGCAGCCTGCTTGTATTGTAGAAGGTGAATCAGTCTGTGTGCCATAACTCATCTATAAAAATGACCACTGTACCCAAATTCCTTCTAAATCTGATCAGCCATGTAACTTTGAAGAAACCAAAATTGATTCAAAACCTATGCAGATCTCAACACTCGTTTCCATAACTGTTAAACCTTGTCAGCAGATTTTTATCCCTCACGATCAACCCATAGACTTTCAAATCAAAATCAGGATGAAGATGTTTAAGCCATTAAAACTGCCCTCTTGGCTTCATCCTTATCCTCTTGACTGTTATGAATATCTCCCTTGGTTTTTTGGAGAGAATCAAGCTTCAGCGGAAAGGCACTTGGAATCTTTCAAATATTTTATTGAACGTTTTTAGATTGTTCACGAGGATGTAATCATGAGATTTTTCTCTAAATCATTGATTAGAGATGCTGCTATATGGTTCAAGAATTTAAGAGTTGACTCTATTGGCTCTTGGATAGAATTCACTGATGCATTTTTGAAGCATTGGGGTGAGAACAAATCTCTGGATTTGTATCTCGCTGACTTCTATACTTTGAAGAGAGAGGAAGATGAAACTTTTCCTATCTTCAATCGAAGATTCTACAACACTTATCATGCTATGCCTTTGGAGATCCAACCCACAGAGACAGCTGCCAGTATATATTATGTGATGGGACTACATTCAAAACTTTCCCTTCTTCTGCTAGAAAGGAAATCCTCATCTTTAAGCATTCTGTTTGAAGATGCTTTAGAGGTGGAGGAAAACATTCGTGCTTCAAAGAGAATCCCAGCGCAGTTTGATTTTGAAAAACATTATTTATTTGAGCCAGATAAACATCAGTATGAGTCAGATTTTGAACAGGAAGATTATGAGTTTGAAGCAGATTTGGGACAGCAAAAAGCATGTGAGCTCCTTTCAGATCAGATTCTTCAGTGTTTGCAAAATACTCCCAAGAAAGGTATGACTCTGGATTTTTTGATCAGTTTGCAAACCAATATTAAAAGATAAATAGAGAAGGATATCTCCCTCAAGAACTACCTCATCTCTCTTATGATCTTCATGATGAGGAAATTTGTACTAACCAAGAGGAGCAAGATTTCCATAGACTATCTAATCTCCGGCTAGAGCATCAGGAAGATCTTCCTTCTCCTTATGAACATGTTGCTTCAAATCATGACAAGGAACTAGGTAATATTTTTCCAGATATGTTTCAAAATTTTATTACTGATACTCCTATACAAGAGCCTTCATCTCTGTCATTTGGATCTCATCTTGACACTCCTATATTCAACAAATACAGTGAGGATGAAGAAGAGGTTAAAATTTGTGAAGACTTATTGTTTACTCAAAGTTCATCTAGTTCTTCTTTTCAGCAGAGAGATGATAAAGAATGTGTGAATGCTGTGATAGATGCATGTTATGAATCTACTGCTCAAAATTTCAATATAGATCTTCTTGTTTTCAGTATATCCCACAAAGATATTATTGTGGAAAAGGAAATTGTTAGCTGTGATCATGATGAATTCAAATTAGGTGAAGGGGAGCAGAAAGATTCAGATCAGCTGTTGAGCTTGCATTTGTATCAGACAAAGGAAGAAGGAAATAGATATGAAGAGGAAGATGATAATATAAAAAGTCCAGAATAGTAGGGCAGAACTCATCCTTCCCAGTTAGAGGTTGAGCAATCTACAGTTAACATAGTGATCACTGAGAGCAGCTAGCAACAACATTTCATTAAGTTGGAACAGCAACATAAAAAGGTATTTCTTGTTGGCTTTTATGACCCTATTGTTGACTATTTGGAACTTATGAGCAACATAGATATCAAAATATTTTTTGTCAGATGATAGCTATTTTTGTCACCCTTTCAAAATACATTGCTGCATGCTAGGGTTTCATTTTTTTTGGGGTCAAGACCAATGTTAAGTTCAGTAGATCAGCTTTTAACTTGGCTTCATTGGAAGCATGATGTCACATGATAAGAATAATCTACTAATTATAATTAGGAGTAGGAGTAGATAGGAAAATAAGCTCTTAATATGAGCAACTAGGTCATTTTCAGTTGTTTTCATGAATAACCAAAGCAGGCTACAGGTAGGGTGCAGCGGATCAGTTATAGAAGACAAATGACTCCATGCCCAATGGAACACTAGAAGATAGCTTTAATTATTCTTTTTTAGGAAAGGAATTTTGGTCTGGGTTTCTTTGGACCTCATAGGGAGGTTCCCATCCCCAAGTAGGAGCCAGATGTTATCTCTCAAAATAAATTTATTTTCATATGAAGAATTTTATTCACACAATGAGGGATATGAATGCCACTAATAGTTTGAAAGCCTCTCTTGTTGATAAAAACTTCACAAAGTTGTAGCTTCAGTGGCTTAGGCGAGGATCAGAACATCTCATTAGCCACTGACAGACTTACAAACTATAGCTTCCACAGTCAGATGAACATTTCGATGATCGGAATAATTAAGGGCTAAGCATCGGCAAGATAGTCCACTAAGGAGCCGAAACGACAAAAGACAAACGGACAAGGCCTTCGTGACCAGATGAAAACTTTGGCGATTGGAAGAACTAAGGACTAACCATTGGTGAGATAGTTCGATATGGAGCCGCAATGGTGGAAGAAATACATACTAGGGATCGATGAGTTTACAACGAGCTCCTCCGTAGTGTCGGCGGCACAGAATACTAAATCTCCGATCAATGACAAGAATCATTCTAATAGTGCGACAATAGAAGATCATCGACGATCGAATGACATATAGACTATGGATCGGCGAGTTTACAATGAAGCTCCTCTGTAGTGTCAGTGGCACAGAAGACTAAAGCTCCGATCAATGACAAGAATCATTTCGATAGTGCAACAATAGAAGATCATCGACGATCGGAAGACATACAGACTACGGATCGACGAGTTTACAACAAAGCTCCTTCGCAGTGTCGGCGGCATAGAAGACTAAAGCTTCGATCAATGACAAGAATCATTCCGATAGCATGACAATAGAAGATCATCGGTGATCAAAAGACATACAGACTATGGATCGGTGAGTTTACAATGAAGCTCCTCCGCAGTGTCGACGACATAGAGGACTAAAGCTCCGATTTAGACGTCGTCAATCAACTTTCGGTAGCAATAAAATCAGTTCGTTTCACCTCTGAAACTATGGCAGTGTTCAGATAAAATATTCTGATGCATTAGTTATTTTAGCTCCCGATCACCGATGATCTAGTGATGGAGAGCGCTAGCGTTGAGACTTGGAGCACCGATGGGGTAAAGGAAAAGGTTTCGATCACGGATGAAGATGTTGTTGCAACTCTAGTGATTTAATGCGCTGAAAACTACGGTAGTGTTGAGACTTGGAGCGTCGATGGGCTAAAAGAAAAAGATTCTGATCGGTGACTGTGACAACAAGGTGGAAAAATCCGGCGATTTAAGAAAGAAAGGCTACTTTAGTAAACCGCCGAGACACTAGCTGTTAGCAGCAATTTCATAGTGAACCAGCAGTGGTGATTATCAATGAACACTTCAGTTATTAATAGCTCGCTCAGTGAACTAGATCTTCACAGTAGATAAACAAATAGTTAGCAAGGGTTTGAAGCCCTAATCTGGAAAAACTAGCACTTTCAAGTATTTTTTGTGTAAACAGATCGGATTTTCAGGATCTGTGATTTTTGTAGAAGGCTATAAAGTCCATGATTAATTTATTAATAAGGGTTCAACTTCAGGGATTTATGAGCCAATAATACTTTCAAGATTCTTATTTTACTTATTCATGGTATAAGCTCTTTTGTTGTGATCTATTCAGCCATCATCTCTTTCTTTACTATGTTTATGCCTGAATGTGCATTCAGGTCAATTTCAGATTTATTAAAAAGCCGATAGCTGTCATCCTATTGGTATATTAGTGATATTTAATTTATAAATACCATCCTCAGTAGGATTTAGACATTTATATGCATGTGTTATGTGTGTAAGTCTGCCAGCTTGGTGAGTTCTCCATCCCTACACCTTATAGTCGAATTTCTGAGCAAATTGCAACTAAAAGCATTGTAAACAAGTGAATATTATGCATGCCTTGAGAGAGAAAAGGTTACATAGGTTGACTGACTTGACCCATATCTAAAAACCCTAAAAAACATTGTAAGTTACCATGCATCCTCGAGCTACAGCCTAGAGGAGTTTCCTGGAGTGATAACAGTGTGGATCAGGGAACTATTTGTACATAAAGAATTATGGATGTGGTTCCCATGTTTTTGAGTGGGTTGGGGAACCAATTTGTATATGTAGGATTCCCATAGTTTTGAGTTAGTCAAGGAATCATTTTGATGATGTAATGGTTTTGCGCAAATGAGAAGATATGTTCCACATGAATCAATTCCATGCATAATGTCCTTGTTGGAATAACTAACTGATAGGGATTGGTGTCTTTAGAGGGTGGGACCTCATTTTTTTCTTTTGGGGTTGATAATGCAAAGAGGAATGCAAATTGTATATTACTAATGTGGATATGAGGGATTATCTATGAATCATAATCATAGCATGTGATGAGGAATATAAGGGATGATATGGGAAGAATGCAAGGGGATGAGATGTTGTTTCATATTTAAAAAAAATGGTGAGTGATCAGATTCCTGAAGTTTGGGAGGGTTCGACAACATGGGCATAAAAATATAAATAGATTTGTAATGACGTGGATATCCATGATCAAGGGAAATTCTTTCCTCGATGATAAAATTGGTATTATGTCATGATCAATAATTAGGACCATATGGTTATCAACAGGAGTAATGGTGCAATGAAATCATATGTGTTATACCTCAAAATGACACATCTCTTACTGTGACCACTTTCCCATGTTTCCGTCGCATGTCGACACTTCCATGACGACACTTCATGAAAGTCACTGAAAAAACACTTAGCTTGGAGGACCCATATCTGGATTTATGTAACTCTGTTTTACCTCCTTTCTACACCGTTGGAAATGCATCTAAGTTAGCTAAAACTTTCTAGAAGACACTAAAGTCTGAAAATTCCTAGAAGTACCCTAAAATGAGATTTTTGATGCATATGTGAGTTGCCTTAAGGAAACCCACGTATTGTACGCGACTTGTTTATATAATACTCATGTATACCCTAAAAATGTGACTATTTTCATTACAATACACATGTCATACATAAGTATTAGCATTGCAACCCGTGTATACCTGCTGCATATGTGATTGATGTCTTTTCAACCCACGTATTCATGTCAAAACTACGTTTTTCGAAGTTTGGGTAGTTTGGGTGGTTATGCAACCGACTCCTTCAGTTGTAACTACTTTGTCTTTGACCCTATCTCTTCAGAAACATATAAATAGAGGTAGGTAGGTTCATGAGTGGAGACTTGAATCTTTACATTGTTATGCTAGAGGAACTGGGACTCTCTTTCCCCCACCTTTTCCCTAGCGATCATCCCCTTGTGTTGCAGATCTTGGAGGCTGAGTTCCTTGGAGAAGAGAAGCAGCAGAACCAGATCAAGGTTTCCCAAGGTGCCCAACTTGAAGAGAATGTATACTTGTACTTCATTTCATGATTAATAAAGATGTGATGTCCTTATTCTTCCCAAATAATTGTTCAAGGTGTGTTTGAATCTCTGTTTATGATCAAATGTTTATGCTAATCAGATTATTATTTCATATTTATTTGATTATCATTGATTTATATGTGGTCATATTGGTTTGAGGAAGGTATAATTCATTTTGCAAGTCTCTTGGAGCAAGAGGAGCAAGAAGAGGATTGAAGGGCTACTTGGATCAACCTTCATTTGTCAAGGTGTTAAGTCAGGAACTTGTTTCTTCAAATTTTATGTTTGATTGTCATTTTTATTTTAGCTTGCATATTTGTTTGAGTTTACTCTTTTACTTACTGTGGAAATTTTTAGATTTTTAGTGAAATTTTCAATTTTTACCTTCAGATTTTTATTTAGTTTTGTTCTTTTAAGCTTTTGAAGGGTTCTAAAGGTCAATATATTGAATAATGGATTCACAAGTCACATCATGAGCATAGTTTAGCATTTAAACCTCATTCAAAATGGAATTACTGACAAAAAAGTGCCAAAATTGGTTTTAAATTATTCTTGTAGTGCAACTGCCAAAAATTAACACTGCGGCGCTACAGGAAAATCGTTTTTTGCCAGAATGGTCATTTTTCAGTCTGATTTTTTGGGGATTTCGCTGGGGAAGTGTTAAATAAATCATTGTTCACGTTTGATATGTGTTTTGCCAAGTTTTTTTCCATGTAAACAGGCGTCAGTCTCATGTGAGGGAGATTCCGGCAACTGTCTGGCAACTGTATGCCGCTTTATGGAAAAATCGTGACAGACCGTGGAATGGGGCGCGATTTCCGGCAGGAGATTCTCAAACTGAAGGTTACGAAGTTGGTGAACACTGAGGTGGAGACACATTGCCTAAAAATATGGAATTTTCCATTGCAGAGGAATTTCGGTTTTCTCCAGTGTGACAGTTGGGAGTAATCTGAAGAGCCACAGAATTCTTTATGACCCTGTAGATCAATGATTGTACCCATATTTGGAATGGTATGCATGATATAGCTTTTATAAAAATGGATGATGTTGCCGGTTCAACAACTCAGAGAAATGTTGATTAGACTCAGATAGAAATGGGATCGCCAAATTATGACAGAGATGATGAAACTGAGGATCAGATCCTTATTAGCCCCTCAGATACTGATAGAAAGGATCATGAATTCAAGTCTACAATGAATGGACCATTGGTGGACAATCTCACAGCTCAGGCAATGATTTTAAGCATCTACAGCAGCGCATAAAAAAGACCTTTTCTGAGTATGTGCCAGAAGCTGATTGGATTGGGCATGAACTTGATGAAACATCGAGGATGACAATAGAGGTGCAAGGACAACAGCATTTCCTTGCACACTGTGGAGTTTTAAAAAGAAAAAAAGGAACCAAACCTCATCTATGGATTGCATCAGAACCGAGGGTTACTCTTATGCCATGATGGGATGGGATTGCTCACTTAGTTTTTATACTTGTTCTTGATGATTTGTCAGCTGTTGAATGGGCTGCATATTCAATTGCTGACATTTCCATCAATGAAGAAGTGCTAAATGCAATACAGGAGGCTGGAACAATTCCACACCTTGTACGATTGCTTGAACACAAAGATGAGGCCCTGAAAGTTACTGCAGCATTTGTTTTGGAGAGGCTTTCTCTGAGCTATAAAGTCTGCATATCAATAGAATCACATGGTGCCATGGATTCCTTGGTATATATTCTGAAGGAAGATGTCTTCTCCAATAACGTTAAAGAAAAGGTTGTCACCATACTGGCCCGGCTAGCACAAACTGGTGAAGAAGTGAAAGTCATGATTAAATATTGAGCGATCCCTGAATTACTGGATATCATGAACTCAGAAGATACAACTGCAGAGGTAAAAAGAACTGAATCAGAGGGTGTTCTTGATGAACTTTCAGCAAGGAAATTTAGAACCAGGGATCAAGCAATCAAGATACTTTGTAAACATTCAAATGGAGGCAAACAGTTTGTTGATGAGATTTCCAAGTTTGATGGTAGTGTTATTTTGACTATCAGTCTTCTTTCATAAGATATGCCTTCAATTGCAGAAGCAGCTACAGACCTTTTTCGGAATATTTCTTGAATCAATTCCTATAGGACACTAGTTTCCAAAGCTGGAGCAGTTGAGGAAATTGCTGGTTTGTTAACTGGACGTTCTTTATCCCCAGAGGTAAAAGAGCAAAGTATTTGTGTCCTTTGGAATTTGTCAGTTGATGAGAAGCTCAGAGAAAAAATGGCAAATTCAGAACTTCTGTCATCCCTTATTCAGGCACTTAGTGATGACAAAGTTGGGGTAAAGGAGGCACCATCTGGAGTCTTTGAAAATTTAGCTATGAGCAAAAATCTTGAAAGACACTAAAAATGCATCAAAGGTTGTGAGACGAGAAGCAAGAGATGCCTTACTGGAATTAATGAAAGACAGTTATTACAAGTTTCCTATTATAGATGAAGGTCTGATTATAGTACCTTTGATTGGTGCAAGTGCATTTAGATCCTTCAAATCTCCTTTGAAAGATGCACCTTTACTTGAGGGTGTGAACCTTAAAGAATTATTTTCAACTCCCTCTAGATTTGGGTTGAATGTTAAGTCTAAATGAGCAAAGACACGGAAGAAAGAGAGCTGGCCTGATCAGAAAGCTGAAATACAAGAGCTTCCCATAATTTGTGTCCAATTCCAAAGAAGTGCCTGCAGATCCATCTGTCTCTATGAAGTCACCTATACTGAGATTAATGATGTCATCAAAGGAATGGCCCAAACTAATAGGAATTAATTGGGCTATTCTTGGCAGTAACTGAGAGTTACTCTCACAAGCTTTCAGAATCTGTGCATGGTGCTTACATTATTTGTCAGACCTCTAGAATTGTTTTTGCTCAATGATGGTTCAATTGGTGGATGTTTATTGCTTTTAATGGTGCAAGTAATACATGTGGGCTGAAGCTGCAAGAAGAATAAGGTGTTTTGAGTCGTTGACAACTGAGGCCTAAATAACAATAGGTTGTAGGGTACAATTTGCTTCTCTTGATGCATGGAGATTACATTTCAGATTGTTTTACAGGCCCAAATGCTCATTTGCAATCTGGAAAGGCTATGGAGAGCATGATAGCACTAGCAGCATGGTGTTTACTGTCATTATAATAGTTCTCAACAAGTTCTACAGATGATAAGGCTGTTGTGCTAAAATCATGAATCCCTCTATTATCCAAAGATGATCTATAAATGGAGTTGAAAGTGCATGAAATTTTGGGGTGTAGCACTGCTATTGTGCTAGTGTTTATGAAGATACATTGCAAGATGTACTGGGCATATTAGAAGGCAGAATTTTCACAGCTCTGCAAACTCAATTTTTCTCTGGAGGAAATCTGTGGCCAGTTCAAAAGAACAATAACCCCAAATTGAATATTCATAATCATGTAGGCTTGGAAACACATGAATTATATTTTGCAGAGCATGTTGGAAGTTATTTGTTC
This sequence comes from Pseudotsuga menziesii, assembly GCA_001517045.1. Lineage (NCBI taxonomy): Eukaryota > Viridiplantae > Streptophyta > Pinopsida > Pinales > Pinaceae > Pseudotsuga > Pseudotsuga menziesii. The sequence continues at coordinate 67,608 of LPNX011071900.1, forward strand.
TGTTGGTAAACACTTATGGAAATATATTACAGTAAAACAGCATCCAGTTTATAGTGAAATGCACCGATCACTGAGAATTCTGCTCAGTTTTTCCTGTTTTGGGTTATTGAAGTAAAATGCTGACCAAGAGCTAATGAAGAGGATTGTTTGAAAACCAAAAGAGGTTTGTGTTTATAAGATACCCATAGACAAAAACCTCTCTCAGTTTTGCAACATCTGTCAAGGTTTGAAATATTCACTTTAATCTTTGCAGCCTATTTTTCAGGGATTTTAAATATTTAATATTTTCCTGTCTTAGTGTTCATTTGGCGGGGAATATTCTGATTGACTGGAGATGAATTTTTAAAAACCAAGAGCGGTGTTTTTCCATAACGGACCCATTTACAAAAACCTCTCTTAGTTTTTACGCAGGTGTCACCAATTGAGAAATATGGAAGCTTATTTGACACCTATTTTCCAGAAATTCGCTATATTTGCCAAGAATCCGATTTGCTATTTTTAGTCAATTAGTTGAGTTAGTTAGTTAATGTAACTGCTGGGTAGTTTCAATTTCGACGTAATGAAGGGGATATAGAACTACTTCTTTGTAATTATAAAAGAGGGACAGAGGGACTGAAGAAGGATGCGATTTTTGGGATAGCTTCAGGAGGTCTGCAGACTTGTTCATGAGTCCAGACTTGTTCATGAGTTAAGTATAAAGATCTTGTATGCATTTGATGATGAAATTATGAGATATATGACACTTTTACCCTTCATTTTCTGTGTTGGTTTCATTTTTCAGCTTGTTTTGTTGCTTAAATGATATATTCATTTCTGGTTTATGTTTATATGCTAGTGATGCTTGTCTTTTATGAATGAACTTCAGTACTGTTTCTGTTGGGTCTTGTTGAATATATTATGCATCTTTTTCTTCTTGTGTTTATGATTTAGTTATTACTTTTCTCATGAGTGTATTCCTTGTCTTTCCCCAAGAGTTTACAACCACTAAAACTTTCCAGAAAACCTAAAACCTACTTTGTTTTATCAAGTTTTATTTGAGATTGTGTTGGCTTGTTTCTCTGGCCTTAGAAACA
>LPNX011071900.1:68748-93025 GCA_001517045.1 Pseudotsuga menziesii
GAACGAAGTTGAAGACATATTTTCCCTGGGATACTTATCATTTTTACTGGTTTTAAGAGGTGAACTTAAACCAACACTTTTTGAAGGCTATTTTTCACCAAAGTTTGACACAGTGGCTACTAGAGGAGTTGGAAGAATTAGAAGGTTTCAGTCATCCCCAGCTTTATGCAGCCCTAATTAATTTGAACTACTGTCACCCCTTTCTCTTTCTGAGGAGAAGAAACTAAATCTATCTTGACAAATTAATTGGCGACTCTACTATTTCAAGATGGATAGGCCAATGTCCATGGAAGCTATTGTGGCTCGAAGGTTTGCACCTTTCAATTTTTCTGATATTCTAGGTTTTCCAAATCCAGTACCTATTATGGATGTTTGGGAAGATTGTCTTCCATGGTTTAGAGAAATCAAAGAGGATAATCCATCAGATCACCCCATCAAATTTCATCAATGTATGGTCCAGTTAAATATCCAGCATGAAGATGTGCTCATGAAGATGTTCATGTATTCACTTGACCAAGATGCACGAGATTTGTATTTTTCTCTTCCCGCTGCTAGCATTTCTTCACTGAAAGAATTCCGCACATGCTTTCAGAAATGTTGTAAGTATCTGTACTCAGCTGAACTCTTTTTAAAATATTGTTGTGAGCAGGCTGATGTTTATAACACAATTTCTGATTTAAAAAATCATGATGATGAGTGCAATCAAGAGTTCAAAACATGTCATGAAGAAGTTGAAGTTTTAGAATTTATTGAAGATGACAAGGTAACATTTTCAGATACTACAGTAAAGGAAGAATGCCATGATCATTATGATAATCAAGTTGTTGTTTTAGGTCAGTTTGAGGATTATTCAGGTGATGAGATCAGTAGAGATAGTTTGGAACATTCTCATAATGATTTCAACAGCCTTAATAACTAGTTGAATGCTAATCCTTTTGAAGATCAATCTCTAGTTCAACAAACTGTTGAAAATCATTATTGTGTTAAAGATCAGCTTTGTATTGAAGGAAAAGATGAACCTTTAGCATCAACATTTGAAATTTCTTAGATTACTCCTTGTTATGATGAAGAGATTAGGGTTCCAAGACAAGAATTCTGTGATGAATTAGAGTCTATTCCTTTTGGTTTTGATACTAAATTTGATGAAGGCCAAGGTGTTCAAAATTTTAGAGAAGTTGTTTATATTCATGGTTATGATAAATCTGTTGTTCAAAATCATTATGAAGATGGTCTAATTTTTAATAGATATGATGATGAAATTGAAAAGAAAGACCCAGAAATCTGTGAGGTGTGTGATAGGTCAAAATCTGATCAGAAGATTCAAGAATGCATTCAGTCTATTATTCTTGAAAAGAAAAAGCCAATGCCTGATAGTCATTTATTTGAAGACAGTGTGGAAAAGGAGGTTCAAAGTGTTGACATTATTGGTGATATTATTCAAAAATTTACGGAGCAAATTCAGGCTGATCCTGATGTCTTTTATCGCCAATGCCTGATTGATATTCATGGAACAAAATATTCTTATGGACAACTTGTCTTTTTCATAGAGCAGGAAGAGGTAACTTGTGGAAGTTTTTATGATCCAGTAGAAGATTATTTAGAGTCAATACCAGGTTATAAATCTGTTATTTCAGAGACATTATTTAATGAAAGTGGGTATAAGTTGTTAAATCTCTGCTCTTCGTGTTTTCCAATATTTCTGATTATATATATATTTGGAGTTGGAAACAAGTTTTGGTGGGTTGATCAAATTTTTTCTTGGTTACAGTGGAAATGGGATTTCGATTTGATTCAGTAGATGGAAGGTTCCTCAGAGAAAGAGATTTGATTTTCATTGTAAATATTAGTGTGTGAAGGATTGAATAAAGACTCCATATCCCAATGGATGTTTTGCAGAAAAGCAGGCAGTTTTGGTGACATAAGGCACTGGTCTACAGGCTCTTGAAGCCTCACACGGAGGACTTCATCCCACAGCTAGAGCCAGATGTTAAGTCAGGAACTTGTTTCTTCAAATTTTATGTTTGATTGTCATTTTTGTTTTAGCTTGCATATTTGTTTGAGTTTACTCTTTTACTTACTGTGGAAATTTTTAGATTTTTAGTGAAATTTTCAATTTTTACCTTCAGATTTTTATTTAGTTTTGTTCTTTTAAGCTTTTGAAGGGTTCTAAAGGTCAATATATTGAATAATGGATTCACAAGTCACATAATGAGCATAGTTTAGCATTTAAACCTCATTCAAAATGGAATTACTGACAAAAAAGTGCCAAAATTGGTTTTAAATTATTCTTGTAGCGCAACTGCAAAAAATTAACATTGCGGTGCTACAGGAAAATCGTTTTTTGCCAGAATGGTCATTTTTTAGTCCGATTTTTTGGGGATTTCGCTGGGGAAGTGTTAAATAAATCATTGGTCACGTTTGATATGTGTTTTGCCATGTTTTTTTTCATGTAAACAGGCGTCAGTCTCATGTGAGGGAGATTCTGGCAACTGTCTGGAAACTGTATGCCGCTTTATGGAAAAATCGTGACAGACCGTGGAATGGGGCGCGATTTCTGGCAGGAGATTCTCAAACTGAAGGTTACGAAGTTGGTGAACATTGAGGTGGAGACACATTGCCTAAAAATTTGGAATTTGCCATTGCAGAGGAATTTCGGTTTTCGCGAGTGTGACAGTTGGGAGTAATCTGAAGAGCCACATAATTCTTTATGACCCTGTAGATCAATGATTGTACCCATATTTGGAATGGTATGCATGATATAGTTTTTATAAAAATGGATCATGTTGCCGATTCAACAACTCAGAGAAATGTTGATCAGACTCAGATAGAAATGGGATCGCCAGATTATGACAGAGATGATGAAACTGAGGATCAGATCCTTATTAGCCCCTCAGATACTGATAGAAAGGATCATGAATTTAAGTCTACAATGAATGGACCATTGGTGGACAATCTGATAGCTCAGGCAATGATTTTAAGCATCTACAGCAGCGCATAAAAAATACCTTGTCTGAGTATGTGCCAGAAGCTGATTGGATTGGGCATGAACTTGATGAAACATCGAGGATGGCAATAGAGGTGCAAGGACAGCAGTAGTTCCTCGCACACTGTGGAGTTTTAAAAAGAAAAAAAGGAACCAAACCTCATCCGTGGATTGCATCAGAACTGAGGGTTACTCTTATGCCATGATGGGATGGGATTGCTCGCTTAGTTTTTATACTTGTTCTTGATGATTTGTCAGCTGTTGAACGGGCTGCATATTCAATTGCTGACATTTCCATCAATGAAGAAGTGCTAAATGCAATACAGGAGGCTGGAACAATTCCACACCTTGTATGATTGCTTGAACACAAAGATGAGGCCCTGAAAGTTACTGCAGCATTTGTTTTGGAGAGGCTTTCTCTGAGCTATAAAGTTTGCATATCAATAGAATCACATGGTGCCATGGATTCCTTGGTATATATTCTGAAGGAAGATGTCTTCTCCAATAACCTTAAAGAAAAGGTTGTCACCATACTGGCCCGGCTAGCACAAACTGGTGAAGAAGTGAAAGTCATGATTAAATCTTGAGCGATCCCTGAATTACTGGATATCATGAACTCAGAAGATACAACTGTAGAGGTAAAAAGAACTGAATCAGAGGGTGTTCTTGATGAAATTTCAGCAAGGAAATTTAGAACCAGGGATCAAGCAATCAAGATACTTTGTAAACATTCAAATGGAGGCAAACAATTTGTTGATGAGATTGCCAAGTTTGATGGTAGTGTTATTTTGACTATCAGTCTTCTTTCATCAGATATGCCTTCAATTGCAGAAGCAGTTGCAGACCTTTTTCGGAATATTTCTTGAATCAATTCCTATAGGACACTAGTTGCCAAAGCTGGAGCAGTTGAGGAAATTGCTGGTTTGTTAACTGGACGTTCTTTATCCCCAGAGGTAAAAGAGCTAAGTATTTGTGTCCTTTGGAATTTGTCAGTTGATGAGAAGCTCAGAGAAAAAATGGAAAATTCAGAACTTCTGTCATCCCTTATTCAGGCACTTAGTGATGACAAAGTTGGGGTAAAGGAGGCAGCAGCTGGAGTCTTGGCAAATTTAGCTATGAGCAAAAATATTGAAAGACACTAAAAATGCATCAAAGGTTGTGAGACGAGAAGCAAGAGATGCCTTACTGGAATTAATGAAAAATAGTTATTACAAGTTTCTTGTTATAGATGAAGGTCTGATTATAGTACCTTTGATTGGTGCAAGTGCATTTAGATCCTTCAAATCTCATGTTAAAGATGCACCTTTACCTGAGGGTGTGAACCTTAAAGAAGTATTTTCAACTCCCTCTAGATTTGAGTTGAATGTTAAGTCTAAATGAGCAAAGACACGGAAGAAAGAGAGCTGGCCTGATCAGAAAGCTAAAATACAAGAGCTTCCCATAATTTGTGTCCAATTCCAAAGAAGTGCCTGCAGATCCATCTGTCTCTGTGAAGTCACCTATACTGAGATTAATGATTTCATCAAAGGAATGGCCCAGACTAATAGGAATTAATTGGTCTATTCTTGGCAGTAACTGAGAGTTACTCTCATAGGCTTTCAGAATCTGTGCATGGTGCTTACATTATCTGTCAGACCTCTAGAATTGTTGTTGCTCAATGATGGTTCAATTGGTGGATGTTTATTGCTTTTAATGGTGCAAGTAATACATGTGGGCTGAAGCTGCAAGAAGAATAAGGTGTTTTGAGTCTTTGACAACTGAGGCCTAAATAGCAATAGGTTGTAGGGTGCAATTTGCTTCTCGTGATGCATGGAGATTACATTTCAGATTGTTTTACAGGCCCAAATGCTCATTTGCAATCTGGAAACGCTATGGAGAGCATGATAGCACTAGCAGCATGGTGTTTACTGTCATTATAATACTTCTCAACAAGTTCTACAGATGGTAAGGCTGTTGTGCTAAAATCATGAATCCCTCTATTAGCCAAAGATGATCTATAAATGGAGTTGAAAGTGCATGAAATTTTGGGGTGTAGCACTGCTGGTGTGCTAGTGTTTATGAAGATACATTGCAAGATGTACTGGGCATATTAGAATGCAGAATTTTCACAGCTCTGCAAACTCAATTTTTCTCTGGAGGAAATCTGTGGCCAGCTCAAAAGAACAATAACCTCAAATTGAATATTCATAATCATGCAGGCTTGGAAACACATGAATTATATTTTGTAGAGCATGTTGGAAGTTACTTGCTCTGTTGGTAAACACTTATGGAGATATATAACAGTAAAGAAGCATCCGGTTTACAGTGAAATGCACAGATCACTCAGAATTCTGCTCAGTTTTTCCTGTTTTGGGTTATTGAAGTAAAATGCTGACCACGAGCTAATGAAGAGGAATGTTTGAAAACCAAAAGATGTTTTTGTTTATACGATACCCATATACAAAAACCTCTCTCAGTTTTGCAACAGCTATCAAGGTTTGAAATATTCAGTTTAATCTTTGCAGCCTATTTTTCAGGGATTTTAAATATTTAAGATTTTCCTGTTTTAGTGTTCATTTTGCGGGGCAGATTCTGATTGACCGGAGATGAATTTTTAAAAACCAAGAGCGGTTATTTTTCATCACGGACCCATTTAAAAAAACCTCTCATTTTTTACGCAGGTGTCACCAATTGAGAAATATGGAAGCTTCTTTGACACCTATTGTCCAAAAATTCACATATTTGCCAGAAATTCGATTTGCTATTTTTAGTCAATTAGTTGAGTTAGTTAGTTAATGTAACTGCTGGGTAGTTTCAATTTTGACCTAATGAAGGGGATATAGAACTAATTCTTTGTAATTATAAAAGAGGGACAGAGGGATTGAAGAAGGGTGCGATTTTTGGGATAGCTTCAGGAGGTCTACAGACTTGTTCATGAGTCCAGACTTGTTCATGAGTTAAGTATAAAGCCCTTGTATGCATTTGATGATGAAATTATGAGATATATGACACTTTTACCCTTCAGTTTCTATGTTGGCTTCATTGTTCAGCTTTTTTAGTTGCTTAAATGATATATTCATTTCTGGTTTATGTTTATATGCTAGTGATGCTTGTGTTTTATGAATGAACTTCAGTACTGTTTCTGTTGGATCTTGTTGAATATATTATGCATCTTTTTATTCTTGTGTTTATGATTTAGTTATTACTTTGCTCATGAGTGTATTCCCCGTCTTTCCCCAAAATTTTACAACCACTAAAACTTTCCAGAAAACCTAAAACCTACTTTGTTTTATCAAGTTTTATTTGAGATTGTGTTGGCTTGTTTCTCTAGCCTTAGAAACAATTTCTGGCACAAACATCTTTGGTGCCGTTTCCGGAACACGAAGTTGAAGACATATTTTCCCTGGGATACTTATCATTTTTACTGGTTTTAAGAGGTGAACTTAAACTAGCACTTTTTGAAGGCTATTTTTCACCAAAGTTTGACACAGTGGCTACTAGAGGAGTTGGAAGAATTAGAAGGTGTCAGTCATCCCCAGCTTTATGCAGCCTTAATTAATTTGAACTACTGTCACCCCTTTCTATTTCTGAGGAGAAGAAACTAAATCTGTCTTGACAAATTAATTTGCGACTCCACTATTTCATGATGCATAGGCCAATGTCCATGGAAGCTATTGTGGCTCGAAGGTTTGCACCTTTCAATTTTTCTGATATTCTAGGTTTTCCAAATCGAGTACCTATTATGGATGTTTGGGGAGATTGTCTTCCACGGTTTAGAGAAAGGAAAGAGGATAATCCATCAGATCACCTCATCAAATTTCATCAATGTATGGTCCAGTTAAATATCCAGCATGAAGATGTGCTCATGAAGATGTTCATGTATTCACTTGACCAAGATGCACGAGATTGGTATTTTTCTCTTCCCGCTGCTAGCATTTCTTCACTGAAAGAATTCCACACATGCTTTCGGAAACGTTGTAAGTATCTGTACTCAGCTAAACTCTTTTTAAAATATTGTTGTGAGCAGGCTTATGTTTATAACACAATTTCTGATTTAAAAAATCATGATGATGAGTGCAATCAAGAGTTCAAAACATGTCATGAAGAAGTTGAAGTTTTAGAATTTGTTGAAGATGACAAGGTAACATTTTCAGATACTACAGTAAAGGAAGAATGCCATGATCATTATGATAATCAAGTTGTTGTTTTAGGTCAGTTTGAAGATTATTTAGGTGATGAGATCAGTAGAGATAGTTTGGAACATTCTCATAATGATTTCAACAGCCTTAATAACCAGTTGAATGCTAATCCTTTTGAAGATCAATGTCTAGTTCAACAAACTGTTGAAAATAATTATTGTGTTAAAGATCAGCTTTGTATTGAAGGAAAAGATGAACCTTTAGCATCATCATTTGAAATTTCTCAGAATACTCCTTGTTATGATGAAGAGATTAGGGTTCCAAGACAAGAATTCTGTGATGAATTAGAGTCTATTCCTTTTGGTTTTGATACTAAATTTGATGAAGGCCAAGCTATTAAAATTTTTTCAGAATTTGTTTATATTCATGGTTATGATAAATCTGCTGTTCAAAATCATTATGAAGATGGTCTAATTTTTAATAGATATGATGATGAAATTGAAAAGAAAGACCCAGAAATCTGTGAGGTGTGTGATAGGTCAAAATCTGATCAGCAGATTCAAGAATGCATTCAGTCTATTATTCTTGAACAGCAAAAGCCAATGCCTAATAGTCATTTATTTGAAGACAGTGTGGAAAAGGAGGTTCAAAGTGTTGACATTATTGGTGATACTATCAAAAATTTATAGAGCAAATTCAGGATGATCCTGATGTCTTTTATCACCAATGCCTGATTGATATTCATGGAAAAAAATATTCTTATGGACAGCTTGTCTTTTTCATAGAGCAGGAAGAGGTAACTTGTGGAAGTTTTTATGATCCAGTAGCAGATTATTTAGAGTCAATACCAGGTTATAAATCTGTTATTTCAGAGACACTATTTGATGAAAGTGGGCATAAGTTGTTAAATATCTGCTCTTCGTGTTTTCCAATATTTCTGATTATATATATATTTGGAGTTGGAAACAAGTTTTGGTGGGTTGATCAAATTTTTTCTTGGTTACAGTGGAAATGGGATTTTGATTTGCTTCAGTAGATGGAAGGTTCCTCAGAGAAAGAGATTTGATTTTCATTGTATATATTAGTGTGTGAAGGATTGAATAAAGACTCCATAGCCCAATGGATGTTTTGCAGAAAAGCAGGCAGTTTTGGCGACAGAATGCATCGGTCTACAGGTTCTTGAAGCCTCACAGGGAGGACTTCATCCCATAGCTGGAGCCAGATGTTAAGTCAGGAACTTGTTTCTTCAAATTTTATGTTTGATTGTCATTTTTGTTTTAGCTTGCATATTTGTTTGAGTTTACTCTTTTACTTACTGTGGAAATTTTTAGATTTTTAGTGAAATTTTCAATTTTTACCTTCAGATTTTTATTTAGTTTTGTTCTTTTAAGCTTTTGAAGGGTTCTAAAGGTCAATATATTGAATAATGGATTCACAAGTCACATAATGAGCATAGTTTAGCATTTAAACCTCATTCAAAATGGAATTACTGACAAAAAAGTGCCAAAATTGGTTTTAAATTATTCTTGTAGCGCAACTGCAAAAAATTAACATTGCGGCGCTACAGGAAAATCGTTTTTTTCCAGAATGGTCATTTTTCAGTCCGATTTTTTGGGGATTTTGCTAGGGAAGTGTTAAATAAATCATTGGTCACGTTTGATATGTGTTTTGCCAAGTTTTTTTCATATAAACAGGCGTCAGTCTCATGTGAGGGAGATTCCGGCAATTGTCTGGCAACTGTATGCCGCTTTATGGAAAAATCGTGATAGATCGGGGAATGGGGCATGATTTCCGGCAGAAGATTCTCAAACTGAAGGTTACGAAGTTGGTGAACATTGAGGTGGAGACACATTGCCTAAAAATCTGGAATTTGCCATTGCAGAGGAATTTCGGTTTTCGCCAGTGTGACAGTTGGGAGTAATCTAAAGAGCCACAAAATTCTTTATGACCCTGTAGATCAATGATTGTACCCATATTTGGAATGGTATGCATGATATATTTTTTATAAAAATGGATGATGTTGCCGGTTCAACAACTCAGAGAAATGTTGATCAGACTCAGATAGAAATGGGATCGCCAGATTATGACAGAGATGATGAAACTGAGGATCAGATCCTTATTAGCCCCTTAGATACTGATAGAAAGGATCATGAATTCAAGTCTACAATGAATGGACCATTGGTGGACAATCTGACAGCTCATGCAATGATTTTAAGCATCTACAGCAGCGCATAAAAAAGACCTTTTTCTGAGTATGTGCCAGAAGCTGATTGGATTGGGCATGAACTTGATGAAACATCGAGGATGACAATAGAGGTGCAAGGACAGCAGCATTTCCTTGCACACTGTGGAGTTTTAAAAAGAAAAAAAGGAACCAAACCTCATCCGTGGATTGCATTAGAACCGAGGGTTACTCTTATGCCATGATGGGATGGGATTGCTCACTTAGTTTTTATACTTGTTCTTGATGATTTGTCAGCTGTTAAACGGGCTGCATATTCAATTGCTGACATTTCCATCAATGAAGAAGTGCTAAATGCAATACAGGAGGCTGGAACAATTCCACACCTTGTACGATTGATTGAACACAAAGATGAGGCCCTGAAAGTTACTGCAGCATTTGTTTTGGAGAGGCTTTCTCTGAGCTATAAAGTCTGCATATCAATAGAATCACATGGTGCCATGGATTCCTTGGTATATATTCTGAAGGAAGATGTCTTCTCCAATAACGTTAAAGAAAAGGTTGTCACCATACTGGCCCGGCTAGCACAAACTGGTGAAGAAGTGAAAGTCATGATTAAATCTTGAGCGATCCCTAAATTACTGGATATCATGAAATAAGAAGATACAACTGCAGAGGTAAAAAGAACTGAATCAGAGGGTGTTCTTGATGAACTTTCAGCAAGGAAATTTAGAACCAGGGATCAAGCAATCAAGATACTTTGTAAACATTCAAATGGAGGCAAACAGTTTGTTGATGAGATTGCCAAGTTTGATGGTAGTGTTATTTTAACTATCAGTCTTCTTTCATAAGATATGCCTTCAATTGCAGAAGCAGCTGCAGACCTTTTTCGAAATATTTCTTGAATCAATTCCTATAGGACACTAGTTTCCAAAGCTGGAGCAGTTGAGGAAATTGCTGGTTTGTTAACTGGACGTTCTTTATCCCCAGAGGTAAAAGAGCAAAGTATTTGTGTCCTTTGGAATTTGTTAGTTGATGAGAAGCTCAGAGCAAAAATGGCAAATTCAGAACTTCTATCATCCCTTATTCAGGCACTTAGTGATGACAAAGTTGGGGTAAAGGAGGTAGCAACTGGAGTCTTGGCAAATTTAGCTATGAGCAAAAATCTTGAAAGACACTAAAAATGCATGAAAGGTTGTGAGACGAGAAGCAAGAGATGCCTTACTAGAATTAATGAAAGACAATTATTACAAGTTTCTTGTTATAGATGAAGGTCTGATTATAGTACCTTTGATTGGTGCAAGTGCATTTAGATCCTTCAAATCTCCTGTTAAAGATGCACCTTTACCTGAGGGTGTGAACCTTAAAGAAGTATTTTCAACTCCCTCTAGATTTGGGTTGAATGTTAAGTCTAAATGAGCAAATACACGGAAGAAAGAGAGCTGGCCTGATCAGAAAGCTGAAATACAAGAGCTTCCCATAATTTGTGTCCAATTCCAAAGAAGTGCCTGCAGATCCATCTGTCTCTGTGAAGTCACCTATACTGATATTAATGATGTCATGAAAGGAATGGCCCAGACTAATAGGAATTAATTGGGCTATTCTTGGAAGTAACTAAGAGTTACTCTCATAAGCTTTCAAAATATGTGCATGGTGCTTACATTATCTGTCAGACCTCTAGAATTGCTGTTGCTCAATGATGGTTCAATTGGTTGATGTTTATTTCTTTTAATGGTGCAAGTAATACATGTGGGATGAAGATGGAAGAAGAATAAGGTGTTTTGAGTCTTTGACAACTGAGGCCTAAATAGCAATAGGTTGTAGGGTGCAATTTGCTTCTCTTGATGCATGGAGATTACATTTCAGATTGTTTTACAGGCCCAAATGCTCATTTGCAATCTGGAAAGGCTATGGAGAGCATGATAGCACTAGCAACATGGTGTTTACTGTCATTATAATACTTCTCAACAAGTTCTATAGATGATAAGGCTGCTGTGCTAAAATCATGAATCCCTCTATTAGCCAAAGATGATCTATAAATGGAGTTGAAAGTGCATGAAATTTTGGGGTGTAGCACTGTTGGTGTGCTAGTGTTTATGAAGATACATTGCAAGATGTACTGGGCATATTAGAAGGAAGAATTTTCATAGCTCTGCAAACTCAATTTTTCTCTGGAGGAAATCTGTGGCCAGCTCAAATGAACAATAACCTCAAATTGAATATTCATAATCATGCAGGCTTGGAAACACATGAATTATATTTTGCAGAGCATGTTGGAAGTTATTTGTTCCCTTAGAAGAACTTCCTAAGGCCATTCGGAAAAGCATTTTCCAACATCTATTCCTACCAACCGTTGAATCCCTGTATCTGTTTCAAGGCATTTCACGTGAATTGCTTTTCTTCTTGGTACTTAAAGTTTGCAATCTTTAGGAAGAAGCTGCAAGTTTGTGCTTTCATGTTATAAAATACTTCCTTTGGTTATAATTTCCATTTTAATTTTATCAGTATTATGTAGAGATGTAGGCTATTAAGCAAAACTGTCACACAAGGCCAAGTATTGACAATACTTTAGTTTGTGTTATTCATCTGTCAAGTATGGTCAATACTTCAAAGCTAAAAAGCACAAACTTGGCTTTCTAGCTTTTACTGAACAGAACCATATATATATGGCAATTGAATAAAACAACCATTAACATGAAACCAACCAAATGCCTCGCAATATCGACAAACCTACTAAACTAACTCCTTCTGCATACACATGTATATACTCATATAAACACACCTATGTATATGACATATGCATAAGTATATGCTTATAGATAGACATTCAGATCTCTCTATACATGTATCAATATATGCATTTGAGTATATACATGAATAATGACTGTAGTTGTATTTTTGTGTCAAAAGTTCTGGAATAGACAGATGATCATAATTGAATGATATAGCTGACCTGTCTATAGGAGATCGGTAAGGTCTAGTCAAACTTATAGGAGATTTGTTGTTATGATTCCAACCATTTACAACTTGAAGAAAGTCCAACAAATATTTTTTTGAGGGTAAATCCTTTTGTTGTTATTATTGCACCTTCTTGAATGATATAGCTGACGAAGAGTTCCAAACTTGGAAAATTATGCAAAAAACAAGCATCATGTTCTTTGATGGGGCCTTGAAGGGAAACCCAGAGGCAGCAGGTGCAGCAGGAATTGTTTTGGATCCCAGTGGGCAAGAAGAACTGCATTGCAAATGGGGGATGTGGAAAACTACAAACAATCAAGAAGAAGTTGATGCTCTTTACCAAGGTCTATTACAAGTTCATATTCTAAGATTAGACAGCCTCATGGTGGTTGGAGAATCAAAAATTATAATCAAAGGTGGTTCATGGTGTCACCCTACACAAAGGCATCACTCTCAATAGATGAATTGACAGAATTAATTATGAGATCAAGAACTTCAACAACATCAAATTCTTCCATGTTCTTCATCATGAAACCGAGAAGGATGAGGAAAGGGCAAACAATGCCACTGGCAGTAATGAAGGGTGTCTTAAAATAAATGGGACCATCTCATTAAGCCATATCCCATGATCCTTATTTGAATAAATTGTCCATCAATCAAATCAACATGTACAAATGGATAAGAGGTAGAAAGCTCAATAGATCAAGTATAAGTGGGACTCCTGAAGCCTTAATTCAGTTCAGAACATCCACCACACCTGTGGGAATAAGTCAGAGTCAAACACAAAGGTAATCTTCATCAATTCATGGTACATTATACACACGTTGAAACAGAGAAGCAGAGCAAACTTCTTTTTAAATCCGCAAGTGAAGCTATGCTAGCCAAAGTTCATTTCAAATTTCAATATCTGGTCACATATCTGGAATCCCAAGCAGTGCAAGCATTTGAATAGAACAAAGGGGTCTAAGGCAATTGAAGACCCTGTTATTTCTAATGTGCATGTGAATTGCACTGTTCCTTCTTTATCATTGAATTTGCAAGGTTCTGGGACATTAACAAAAAATACAATTTGCAGCTAGTGTGTTGGGTTGTCATCAGAATTTCCAAGTTGCAAATATGTTGGGACGTTATCAAAAGCTACAGGAGTCTCTTAGTTCTCAGAAGGAAGCCATCCAAATTAGCAATTTTGTCATATGTTTTGTAAATGCCTGATGGTCCTAGGAGTCTCTTGTAGATTATACACCAGTAGAATATTTTATCTCAGCAAGACTGTAGAGGATAATAATATTCTTGTAGATGCTCTTCAAAAAACATTGGACATAGCAGCAGACAATAATGGAATGTAAAAGCTTCTAGAATTTTCCTGGTAGAGGATTTGTTAATACAATGTAACTGTTTATGTGACAAAAAAAAAATTAACAAGGTGGCCGGTACAAACCTCTATAACACGCATATTTGCATATATTTCTGTAACATAGGTAGTACACATCTGAGCATCTCTGTGTTCTGAATCAATGTCAATAAAATCCAAAAAGCTAGATCGTCTGAATATGATACCTGCAACAGAAACATATCCCTAGATAGCATAGCATCTTCCTGTGTTAGGCCATTATTCTCCAACTTTATAACCTCTAAAAACTGCATGTACATTCAAGTAAACACAGAAATTATTAGAGTGGGATAATTTTCTGACTATTATTTAATATAATTAAAATCTAAATGTAGAATTCAAAGGATGACAACTATAAATCAGTTTAATACCTCTTCATGTTCCATAGTATGAGCTAATGGGAGAATGACCTGGCCACCTCCAAAACCTCCAATTCGTGACGATAGAATAGTACAAAAACTTGCCTTAGAAGAGTTTGCAGAAAAAGCATCAAAAGTACTATCTGCCCATTCTGATCGATGCTCTCGCAAGAAACGAACAAGCAATGCTGGAGGCACATTCTGCAAGATCCAAGATATACAATCAAAGCCATCATTACAGTTTATCACTTTATAGCATAAACACACTGAGATTTCCAATACATTTTAGTCACAATCATGGAACTGAAATCCAAACCTGCAATAACATAGAAGCCTTGGCACATATGATGCCCCCACTAAGAGCAGGAAGCCCATTAGAGGAAGCAAACTGTGGACCGAATAGTTTGCTTGGAGATGAATTGATGAGAATGGTTACATCGTGTTGCCGACACAACTGTTCTCCCCAAATTTCTTAATTTTTGGGCCCCTCCTCATGATTTTGCATTATTTTAATCGTTGGATTTTTTGAATGAGTGGTCGTGTTGTATTTTGGTGATTGTAAAGGCTTAACTCTCGCCCAGGGTTTCAGATTTTGATTGCGTCTGGAATTTATGGTGAGTCTCAGACTCTAGGTTTGTTTCGCTTGTTGATTGAACCAGGTGTTCTTTATTATGGGTCGTCGTTGCGGAGGTATGGTAGGTTTCTGGCAGTTATTGATTTTTAAAGCTATCTAAACACTTAGAATCTTTATATTGATCAGGAGTCATTCTTGTTGGATCGGAAGCCGAAGCCTTTTCGCTTCCGCCCTTGCGGAACCCAGAGTATTTTAGCACCCGAAGTCCAAATCTTCCCGACTGCCGATGCATGTTGACCTGATTTAGCCGCGCACCCGAAGCCATTTTTCTTCCGCCGTTGCGGCTGGGGAAGTCATTTGACTTCCGAAGTGAAAATCCATCTGACTTCCGACTGTGCATCGCATGGCTCTAGCATTCTCTTTTTCGCCGTTGCGGCTCTCAAATTCATTTGGCTTCCGAAGTGAGAATCCGTCCGACTGCCGATTAAAGCCTCTCCCGCCCGCGTTGCGTGTAGCTTTATCCCTTCTCGTTTCCGCCGTTACGGCTAGGCAAAGCCTTTGGCTTCCGACGTCAGTATCCGTCTGACTTCCGCGGTAGTGCACCTGGCCATTTCTTGTGGGATAGCCATTTCAGTTTGTATAATCTGCTATTTCGTTTTATAACGTAGTCCCAATGAGTAATACACTTGGATTAATTGTAGGTTGACGTAAGGAACTGATGCATGAAGACGTAAAGGAGCAGTTTGGCAAGGATAAAAAAGAAACCGACTGGATCGCTAAAAGGGCCATCGAAGCATAAGACAAAGTGGATAATGATAAAGGCACGAACCTGACTGTCTGTCTGTTACTAAAATGTTCCTAAGTGTATATAGACAACATAGAAGAATATGGAGCGTTGGAAGAACTGGAAGGTCACACGTTCGGGGGCAGCCCAAACGATCGGCTGCTGTAGTTTAAATACTTGAAAGTTAAAACTTAGGAGGGAATTTTCCCCTAGAAGAACTTGTAACCCATTTGCTTGTAAGAGGAACTATTTCATTTTACAATCAGAAACTGGAACGTTTGCCTGCTGGAGAAAGCGAAATGTGGAATGTATCAATGTGATTAAATGAAACAATGTTGAAGGGGAACTATTTCATTTTCAGCTGTGTTTCATTAACTGTGAGAGTGTTTAACTTCCTGAACCTATGTTCTTGTTGAATGCTTTTTTCAGTATATTTCGTGATGTTTTCCACTGTGAGTGATAAATGTTGTTCATAAAACAATTGGCTAACTAATTGTTAAAAAATATGCAATTGTTCACGTGTCTTGAAAGAAGTATCAGCTATTTGTAACTTTTCATTATGCATGTGCAAAATATATTACTCACCAATGAATGATAATCCTGCTCCCTAGGGATAGTTTAGGTAGTTAGTTTATTTTCTTGTTGTATGAGATTTGGATGCTTGTGAGCCTTAAGACGAGAGGTAAGAACCTGCACATCACATTGTGACTGTTCCTCGCATCTTTATCACCCTGCATTATTAATTAGGCACTTGCATATCATACTTAAGTCGAAAAATACAAAATACACAGTGGACCGGGCCGCAACTGGTAAAGCCTTTGTTTTTTGTTACTTTGACCTACGATAGCCAGTCCGCAAACCGGACGGATTCCCCATTCCAAAAATTCATGGGCTAGTTGGGAACATTGACTGGGGAGAATCCCTATCTGTTGTTGCCTGCAAATTTCCAGGCACCAACAGTTTTGGCGCTAGAAGGAGGGCCGCCAGTGTATGGCTGGCCGAGGAAACCCGTTTTCCCGAGATTATTCCACTAGTAACAGTTCTGAAAGCAGTGGGTTTCATAATCCAATTCCGAAATAAAGAGAACATCTATATTCTGTTGGCAATGAAATTCTGAATGATCTGAGAAGAAACACCAGGGCGTATGTAAAGAAGATTGGAGGATTGCCAATCATCCCTGAATTGCCCAGAAGAGAGTATAAAAGGAAAGATCGTCCTGCAGTGGAAGACTTAGTGTTGGTTGGAGACTGGGAAGAACTTGTAGAAACATCCTTACAAGAAGTTGTACTACCTTTGAACTAAGAAGGCCCAAATACCCCTCACAGTACTCCTGCTCGCACTCCTATTGGCTCACTGCCTCACTCTCCACCCAGACTCATGGCTGGCATAAACACAAACGAACCACCTAACCCACCTAATCCACCACCTGCTTGGAGAGGCAGATCACCGTTAAACCTGACACCTCCATTACACAACCTACCTCAAGCCTTTGACAAGATGTTGCCCAAGTTTGACCCAAATGGAAAAATGCTAGTAGATGATCATATACAAAGTTTTTACTTGGCAATTGAAGGATTAAGGGCTGGGGAATATGAAGATGTAGTCTGCAGACTGTTCCCGCATACCCTTAAAGGAGCTGCAACGTCATGGTACTTTGGATTTCCTGCTAACTCTATCCCTGATTGGGATACCTTTGAAATAATTTTCAGAAGTAAGTATGCAACTCAGAAAACTCATGCAGCGCTCATGAAAGGGCTGTGTGCGTTGAAGAAAGAAAGAAAAGAAAAGGTGCATAGTTTCACACAAAGGTTTGCAGCATATCTCAAGAATTTCTTTGAAACAGATAAACCTTCGGAAAAGGTATTGATTGAGTATTATACTTCTGCTTTAGGCCCTGATTTGGCCATGTTTGCCAAAGGTACGGCCAAGCCTACTCTGATGGAAACCTATGAAGAGGCAGAAGTGGTGGAAGAAAAAAGAGAAAGTATTGAATATTATCCAGAACAATCAGGAGAGAAAGGTGCGGGAAGAAAAGCCTTATTGTTTACTAAGCCTAAGGAAGAAAAGTCACCAGATTTGGAAAATATGGCCAAAATGATGCACAAGCTTTCCAACAAAATCATAGATATGGAGAAAGAAAAGGAAACACAAAAGTTTTATAAGCCATATTATAAGAAAAGAGAGGATAACCATCAGTCTCAACCTCCTCCTCACAATACTGCATCTATGAATCTAACAGAGGTTGGCATGGACAATTTATGCACTTTTCACCAACATCCACACTCTGATAAGAATTTCCCTCAATGGATAAATTTGATGATGTTGGTCATGAATTAGCTCTTGGATTCCAGATTAACAGAAGAGGGAGTTGAAGAAAGAAAAGAAAATACTACTTCAACGAAAGAGCAGGAAGAGGAAACTATGGTTTTGTGGGATTCTGTTTCATTATTTGATGCTGAAGAAGAAAAGAATCAGGGGTACAAGGAAGTCATGTAAACCAACGTAGCAACAAGGAGCCAAGGGCCAATTAAAGAAAAAAGTCTCATTTTGCCAAAGATTAAAAGGCTGCAAAGAAATATAAAAAGATTTCAAAATAAATCCTTGGCTGATAAGATCCCAGAATTCACTATTACCAGCCAAGATCCGAAGCAGAATAATACGTTGGCTAGGCCATAGGAAGGAAAGATGAATGTTGATAAACCTCATCCCATTGAGAAGCCGATGGATTATGACATCGTGGAGGATTTAAAGAAGGTAAAAGTGAATGTTCCACTATTCGAAATGTGTAAAGTGCTGCAGCAAAAAGAAATACTATTGAAAGCGCTTGAAGCATTGGATGAGAAGCTGCCCATGGACAATCAGCCTTAGGAAGAAGAAGAAATCGGAGAAACCAGCGTTGGAGGTAAGTCTAAATGAAAACATCCACCTTTCCTCCTCACATTTGAAATTTTAATCATAACGTGCACAATTGTATGGTAGACTCAGGGGCGTCAGTTAATGTCATGCCCATATCAGTCTATAAAAAGATCAATGGGCAGCCTAAGCCATCCACGTGGAGGGTTGTTCAGTTGGATAGGACAGATGTAAAGGTAATTGGTGAAATGGAAGATGTCCTAGTCCGTCTGGCATCCAATGACAAAGTATGCCAAGTTATTAACATCGTAGTGGCTGATATACCAGACGCTTACGGTCTTGTCCTGAGCAGAGATTGGTCGGTCAAATTAAATGGATATTTCGCCTCAGATTGGTCGCATCTGTGGTTTCCATACAAAGGGAGTCCGAACCAGATTAAGATTTTAAGGGAGCCTCACATGAGATACAATGTTACTCAACTAAATGAGAAGAATGAAACAGTGGATTCTGTATTGGGAAACTATTTTATTGAGTTAGAACCAGGAAATTACCAAGCAGAAGAAGCCAGCAACACATCTGACACCCAGCCTAATCTCCTTCAATTCTCACAGGCTGATGAGATTGACTGTAAAATAGTAGACTTCGCAGTAGGAGTAGATTCACCTTCAGTAGTTAGTGATTTTTGGACTTTGTTTTTTTATGGCTCTAAGACATTAGAGGGGTCAGGGGCTGGCTGTGTCTTGATCGACCCCCAGAAGAATAAACATTTTATTTCATGTAGATTATATTTTGATTGTACTAATAATACAACTGAGTATGAATCACTGGTGCAAGGAAAAAAGAAAGTGATTGAATTAAAGGTAAGTAATCTAAAAGTTTTTGGGGATTCTGAAATTATTGTGAAACAAATCCGGAATCAAATACATTTTGTTTCCCCTCACTTAAAGGCTTACCAGAATGAGGTATGGGACCTGCTTAAATGTTTTAATGCATTCAACATTATGTCAATTTCAAGAATTAAAAACGCAGCAGCTGACTTGTTGGCCACATTAGCCGCTAGACTCGTACCCACTAATAATCGATGTTCTGTCGAACTACTTTTCAGGCCCTCAGTACCGGATATGATCACCAACTTGCGAGTGTTCGACGATGATCAGCAAATAATAGAATGCTTGACAAATGACGAGGTCTTTAAAGGAGCCATTATAGATGATGATGAACATCATGCAGAAATGAAATACGACAATTTCATTCCTAAATGTGTCAGAACATTAGAAAAAATGTTCGATTTAAACGAAAAGTTCAGAAGACCAGCCAACGTGAAGACCCACAGCTCATCTCTACAGTTCTAGCTGATAAATCTAGGGACTGAGATGAATCCCAAATTTGTGAATCTCGGCAAGTGTTGTTCACCAGCAGAAAGAGACGAATTCATCAGTCTATTTAAATAATATAAAGATTTTTTTGCATGGACGTACGAAGATTTGAAAACATACGACACCATCATCATCAAGCATATCGTCCCCATTAAAGCAGGCATCGAGCCATATCAGCAACCATTAATAAAAATGCATCCAAAATTGGAACTGCTGATTCAGAGTGAAGTGAAGAAATTATTGGATGCTAGAATCATTTTCAAAGTCTGACACTCTGAGTGGGTATCAAACCTGGTACCAGTAAGAAAAAAATCTGGAGAGATCAGACTCTGTGTGGATTTCAGGAACTTAAACCGTGCATCAGACAAAGATAACTATCCTGTTCCACCCATGGAGAAATTGCTACAAATGGTCTCTGGTTCTGAACTATTTTCATTATTAGATGGTTTCTCTGGCTACAATCAAGTGTTAGTAGCCAAAGAAGACAGATTAAAGACAACGTTCAGGACAAAATGGGGAACCTTCGCCTACAGGAGAATGCCCTTTGGGATTATAAATGCTGGAGCAACCTTCCAGAGAGCTATGGACATAGCTTTCCGCAGATTGATTGGCCGAAGTGCTTTAGTATACCTTGACGATATTACAATATTCTCGAAGCGAAGAGAAGAGCACGCATTTCACTTAGGGCAAATTTTCGAATGCTGTCAAAAATACGACATCTCACTGAATCCTAAGAAGTGTGTGTTCACTGTCATGGAGGGAAAGTTGCTGGGTCACATAGTTTCAAAGAAAGGAATCTCTATAGATCCAGAAATAATTAAGGCTATTGAACAAATCCCCTTGCCCCATAATAAAAAGGGGATGCAATCATTTATGGTAACGATAAACTTCTTGCGAAGATTTGTGCCTAATTTTGCTCAGATTGTCAAACCACTACAGCAGATGGTGAAGCAAAATGCACTATTCAAGTAGACTGAAATTGAGAAGAGCGCATTCAGTAAAATCAAAACTGCTGTCGTACACGCACCATCCCTGAAAATCCCATATTTTGACAAAGATTTTATCTTGTATACCTTTGCATCCGATGATTCACTAGCAGCTGTGCTCACCCAAAAGGAAGATGGGGGGGATGAATTCCCAATATCCTTTATGATTACTGGTCTGCAGGGGGCCGAATTGAACTACCCAGCTGTTGATAAACAAGCTTACGCTATATTCAAGGCAGTAAAACAATTCAGGCCTTATATTTTAAAAAATAGAACCAAGGTAATCGTCCCCTACCCAGCTGTAAGGTCTCTTCTTATACAGAAGGAGTTAGGAGAAAGAAGATGCAACTGGGTAACAGCTCTTCAAGAGTACGACCTTGAATTCAAGCCATCATCTATAGTTAAAGGACAAGGGTTATGCAAACAGTTGACTGAAAATGGAAAAAATGAACAAAACGCCTGGGAAGATGAAGCCGAATTACATGTAATGGAGGTATGTCCTTTGTTTACAGCTCCCGAGTCTTGGTATAGAGACCTTGTGCATTACCTGCAAGTAGGACTGTTGCCAGAACATTGGAATTCCAAGCAAAGGAGAGAGCTGCATCTTAAATCAGCTGCATATCAACTTGTTGAAGAGGTATTATTCAGAAAGAATTATGACGGGGTTCTTCTCAGATGCTTAGAAAAGGAAGATGCGAAGAAAGTGATGGCAGAATTGCATGACGGTCCTACTGGAGGACATTATTCACGGGATACCACAGCCCACAAAAGCCTTAGGGCAGGTTACTATTGGCCTACGCTCTTTAGAGATGCACACGCACATGTTAGGAGGTGTGATATTTGCCAAAGGTGTAGTGGGAGAAAACCTAAAGCAGCAGCACCTCTAAATCCTGTGATGATCACAGAGCCATTCGAGCAATGGGGACTGGATATTATTGGAGAAATAAAACCAAATTCCTCTTTGCAGCACAAGTACATTCTGACCGCTACTGATTATTTCACTCGCTGGGTTGAAGCCATCCCACTGTGCAAGATAAATGAAGACGAGGTCATCAACTTCCTACAAGACCACATCATGAACAGGTTTGGAGTTCTAGTTTCGTTAGTTTTTGATAATGCTAAGTACTTTTCATCAATTAAATTGACTGCTTTTGCTCATGATAAAGGGATAAAATAGCATTATTCTGCTAATTACTATCCACAAGGAAATGGCCTGGCTGAATCCTCCAACAAAAATCTGATTAGAATTTTAAAGAAGACTGTGGTAGAAAACCAGAGGAGTTGGCACTCAGCATTACCAAATTCCCTTTGGGCCGATAGGGTCACCCCCAAGTTTGCGATTGGAGTTTCTCCACATACCCTTGTCTATGGTAAAGAAGCCATCCTTCCTCCCAATATCATGCTACCATCTTCCATACTAGCTCAAGAGTCTAGGGGGTCGGATGATGAATTTTTGCAAATAAGAATATATAATCTCCTAAAAGCAGAAGAGGCTAGATCTAAAGCCAGAGAACGCTTTAAGCAACAACAGGAGTTAGTTAAGAGATGGTTCGACAAGCATAAAGCTGGAACAAAATACTTTGAAGTAGGAGACTTAGTCCTCAAATGGGATCACCCCCATGATGAGAAAGGAAAGCACACTAAATTCCAGCAGTTGTGGGTAGGCCCTTATCAGATAGCGGCAAAGCTTGGCCCTTCTACCTATAAGTTGCAAGATCTGCAAGGATGGGAAGAAAACTTACCAGTAAATGGTTTGGTCCTCAAGCCGTATTTTTCCTGAGTTTGTTTGAATTCTTCTGTCTTGTATATAAATAATCTGTTTGGCTGTCTTTTGAGTCATGTTTTACAGTTTGTTTTAGTTTGTTTTTCTTGATTCTAATAAAGGGGAGGAACCCATGGTTGCATAGAGAACATTAAAATGTTTGGGAATGATAAAAAAAAATTAGGTCTCAGACTGTGTGTTTTGTATAAAATAATTTCTTCTAGTTTAGTCGTTTTCTCGAATAATTCTGTGTGCATTGAAGTCCTGCTTAACCCTTGTGAAATAAACTAGATTTGAAGAGTCTGGAGTACTATGTTGAGGCTCCATCCACGTCACACTTAAAATGTTCTAAGGAGCGACAGCAGAGGACCCATGGAAAGGAGCAAGGTGAATAGTATATTAAATATAAATGATCCCATGCCAAGAAACGAATGCCAAAAGGAAAATAAAGAGTCAAAACTCCTATGAAAGCATCATAAATCAAAGCAGGTGCTGAATCATAAGTATTAAATTGCCGAAAGATCCTCTCCGTCCGTGAGCTGAAACTTGAAGTACACCACTCACAAAAAAGGACATTATGGGATAGAGGATCCTGAATTAAGATTCAGTAAGAAAGGCATGCAGGAGACTCATGTATAAAAGGGACAAAAGTCTAGAAGCACAAAAGTGCTAAAGTGGCATGGGAATGAGGAACAAACAAATATTTCTATTTACCATATGCTACAATCCTGTGGGGTCCAAGCTATCAGCTACCTGAAGACAAAGGTAATAATGAAACTCATCCTCTGGCCTCAACAGAGTCATCTGGACTTGAAAATCTTGGTTTCCACTCTCCCAAATTGGACTATTATCAATGATTGAGGGTACACACTTCCGGCATTCGAGAAATCCAGAGAGCTGGAAGAATTCAATAGATGCATTTGTGGGTTAAACAGTCTGCCACTCAAAGAGTAATCGCCCAGAGATCTAGGTTCACCAGGTAATCGCCAATTGTTGCTGACGCAACTGTTCTCCCCAAATTTCTTAATTTTTGGGCCCCTCCTCATGATTTTGCATTATTTTAATCGTTGGATTTTTTGAATGAGTGGTCGTGTTGTATTTTGATGATTGTAAAGGCTTAACTCTCACCCAGGGTTTCGGATTTTGATTGCATCTGGAATTTATGGTGAGTATCAGACTCTAGGTTTGTTTCGCTTGTTGATTGAACCAGGTGTTCTTTATTATGGGTCGCCGTTGCGGAGGTATGGTAGGTTTCTGGCCGTTATTGATTTTTAAAGCTATCTAAACACTTAGAATATTTATATTGATTGGGATTCATTCTTGTTGGGTCTGAAGCCGGAGCCTTTTTGCTTCCGCCGTTGCGGAACCCAGAGTAGTTTAGCACCCGAAGTCCAAATCTTCTCGACTACCGATGCGTGTTGACCTGATTTAGCACCCGAAGCCGTTTTTCTTGTGCCGTTGCGGCTAGGGAAGTCATTTGACTTCCGAAGTGCAAATCCGTCCGACTTCCGACTGTGCATCACGTGGCTCTAGCCTTCTCTTTTCCGCCGTTGCGGCTCTCAAAGTCATTTGGCTTCCGAAGTGAGAATCCGTCCGACTGCCGATTAAAGCCTCTCCCGCCCGTGTTGTGCATAGCTTTAGCCCTTCTCGTTTCCGCCGCTACGGCTAGGAAAAGCCTTTGGCTTCCGACATCAGTATCCGTTCGACTTCTGCGGTAGTGCACCTGGCCATTTCTTGTGGGATAGCCATTTCAGTTTGTATAATATGTTGTTTCGTTTTATAACGTAGTCCCAATGAGTAATACACTTGGATTAATTGCAGGTTGATGTAAGGAACTGATGCGCGAAGACTGTTACGGAGAGAAATTCCTATGGCTTGGGGTACCACAACAGACAGCTAGACTCCAGAAATCAATCTTCTCTAATATGCAATAGAAATAAACAATCTAACAC
>LPNX011071923.1:3483-14563 GCA_001517045.1 Pseudotsuga menziesii
CGTTCATAGTATATAGTTCTCGTTTCATAGTATAAGTGGTTGAATTCACTTAGTGAACCTCTCACATAGCACTTGCGATCGTGGGATATTAAAGAATACCCTTAATTTCGAGAAATATTGACCCAAACTACTTTTGTTGAAACCCCCTCCCAATACTTAAAACCTCCTCCCCACCCCTTTTTATACCTCAATACTTATAAACCACCCTACCCACCCCCACCTTAAACCCCTCATCCCCCCAATACCTGCACTATATTGGTTCGATTTTTGATAATTTTAAAACCCACAATATGAACTAACGTGATAGGATATTGGTCAACAAGTGAAGCCCTCGTGGTATGTGATGGATAGTTTTTCAAAGTGTTTATCATTTCTAGTATGTTCAAGGGAGAAATCATTGTGGTAATTATCCATGATGTCATGATCAATCACGATACCATTTTGTATTGACATTGAACCTAACATTTAAGAACATGGGTTTCGACTTAGAGGGTCATAGGTCCAAATCCGCAAGGGAATAGGATATGTAAGTTTCCTTAGTATTTATAGAAATCAAATTACTACACAAAATAGGGGTCAAACAAAAGGATCTCATACACAACTTTGATATCTAACTAAGTTGTGATCTTAAGAGTGTAACATCCCCTAAAATCCTAAATAAATTTTTTTCTTTATTACATGTAATATTACATTTTACTATGCAATAGAGATGTTATTACTGATACTTTTTCCATCATGCATTGCCGTCGTCATGTAACTAAGTTATTAATAGCTTGT
Organism: Pseudotsuga menziesii; assembly: GCA_001517045.1. Taxonomy (NCBI): domain Eukaryota; kingdom Viridiplantae; phylum Streptophyta; class Pinopsida; order Pinales; family Pinaceae; genus Pseudotsuga; species Pseudotsuga menziesii. The sequence continues at coordinate 4,261 of LPNX011071923.1, forward strand.
GTAATTTGTACTCTGCTCACATGACACTATTTTGTGACATAAGAAAACTGTCTATGGTTAACCTATTGTCACAGGATAGTTTGTCGTTGTCGTTTGTTGGTTTCTAACTTGAGCTGTATAAGGCATGAGTCAAAGGTCTTACTTAGTCACTATGACTAAAATAGAAAGCTTTGTTCCTCTGTGTGCAAACAAGGAGGTATCAGTCACAAAAGAAGTTCTACCTTTAAGGCACAAAATGAATGAAATTAAAGGTGACCTAAGGTTTAGTCCTAACCATACTTATCCTCTTTGCAAACATTAAGACAAATTTTTAAAAAAAGTGCCATTTAAGAATTGGTTTACAGGCTTAAAAGGTTATCATAAAAATGACAAAGTTAAAAGGTACCCAAGGTTATATTATCCAACACAACATCGTTGGTTGTTTTATAACACCCACCAAATATCTTGCAATATAAGATAGATTTTATTACGAAAGATTTGATTTATAAGAATGATGTAAGGACCTATCAAACGACTTTAATGTCAAGTCTGATCTTTATCATGCGAGGAGAGGCTGAATATTTGTCATTAAAATAACTTATACAAACGATACGACCTCCAGCTGTGCGACATAGGTTCGAGGTGGAAAGCCTAAAGGGTTTAATGCTCTTCGGCAGTTGTGCCAATCCATTGATATTATTGTTGTATGGAATTATTCATTCTGTCATTCTTCCTTGGGTTCATGAGTGATTTAGCTCTGCAAAACCATTCCTTTGCATTCGACAGAAATAGAGGAACCTTAAATTTGACCATTCAAAACTCTTCAAGTTGGTCTTGCTCATTGAGATAGTTCATTCTGCATATACTAGTAATTTTCTCTCTGCATCAATGTTAGTAACAGTTCTTGAATTATATAAAGGTTCTTTTTCTTATTCCTAATCGTTCATGGTTTAACTTCCAAATGAATGTAATGTTTGTAGGTACGAAATCTGGAACGAGTTGGAGGAATAACCGGTTGTGAAGTCTTCTTATTTCACTAGTAAGACCTCTGTCACTCCCTTGCGTGGTTTTTGAGGAAGAACTGGTTCTGTGTAAGGTTGCAAGGCGTCAGGTGTTTCTTCCACTCCAAAATTGATATGGAAGTGATACTCATTTTTGGTGTTTGTACATTTGTGAAATTATAAGGTTGTTAATTTACTCTTATAGAGTCGTGGATGAATAAACCCTTATGTAACTCCTATAATATAAGTGGCAAACGTTCTTCTTCTATTTCTATAAAATGCAAACTTCCCACTTGGTTATCTTTGTAAGATCTTCGGGGTTTAGTTATTTGAAGTGTTTAAGATTTATGGTTGTGAGCCTTCAATCCTCTTGCTTTGTTTGGATAAGGAAAAACCACTATAGATTATAGTTATGTTATTTCGTTCGTAAATTCAAACTAGCTGCATATGGATTTTCTTTAAGACTAATCGCTTGTAATGGTTTGTTGGGTACGAAAGAGGATCCAGATTATTTTTCTTTTGGGTAAACCTTCTGCAACGTTGGGGTTTTCTCTCTCATATCACTCATCGTTGGATAGAAGTATCTTACTTTGATATTTGATCTATAATATTTATGTAAATGTTATCAGTGAATCTTAAACCTATAAGGGCTTCATATTTTGTTTAAATCTGTACTTCTTTTAAATTCAACTGTAAGAATGAGTTTAGGTTGTAATTCTTTACTTGGCGTTATTATTCGCACTACTTTACTATTTATAAAAGGAAAGAAGATTATATTGAGGAATAAACTTGTAAGGGTTCTCTGTATGCTGTGCTTCATAGAAAAGATACAATTCCTTCCAAGAAAAACATGGTCGTGAGCTTCCAAATTTCTTTTAGGGTAATATGTAATTTATAAAAAGTTTAACGTTGGGATTCTTTAATGGTAACTTTTCCTTTCTAAATGAAGGATTTGGGATCATGAGGTCTCTGCTAGCTGGTATATTAAAATACTTGAGGGTCTTTCTGGAAAAACTAGTTTATCCTGCTGTGCATGTCGAGCTTAGAATAGAAATGATATTTGTGTCATTTCCTTTCATGCCTTCATTGGTTTACGGTTTAAAATATAGGATTTTTATTCTGCTAGGTTATTAGCTAAATCGTAGTTGATTTTGGGATGATTTAAGTTATTGTAAAAATCTTATCTTTCTCTGCAAAACTATTCTCTGTTCTCTTGTTAAAATATAAACCATGTTTCAGAAATCTTCTTGTAGCTTGTATTTTGATTGTCTAACTCTATTATATAAAATCGTATTAACCATACTATTATAAAAAAAAATAGTTAAGCCCTAAGACTGTTTTGGTGTAAGAACTTAGCTATCCAGTTCTAGGGTTTCGTTTTGAATTTTGTAAATAAGCCAAGAGACTTTTTGAGACTTTGTTCTATAGATAACTTCTGCAGAAACAACACCAATTTAGATTGGAATCCTGAAATTAGTGCTAAGATTTGTCGATAACCTCGACATGGTGTTATATTAATGGTTTAACTACTAAGAAATATGGATTAACATACATTTTAGAATGCTTGTTTAGTTTTAAATATGATTTTGTATTTAATCTGGTTATTATAAAATAATATTAGAGGTTGATTAGGGATATACAGTTTGATCGTAGAGAAATTAAAATAGTATAAGAAGAATGAGTTTGGATCTGTATAGTTGGGTTCTTATACAGTTAGAAGTAAATGTGGTTGAGCATGAAGGAATACTTTGATACGTATCAAAGATAATAGGACTTTGCACTTATCTTATATTTCTATATTTGTAAAGTTTGATTTCACTAAAAGTTTAACTCTCGAATTAAGAGCTCTAGTTGGTTTTTAATTAAATTACCAAGTCTTCTATCTCGTAATAGATTGTATACAAAAAATAATTAATAACATTTCTATACTTTGCATTGACGATATTACACATTTCTTCATTCCTTCTAAGTACTAGAGTATGTCACTTCGGTGAGAGGAAGAATACATGAGATAATTTCAAATTCATTTCTTTTCAAATCAGTTTCTATGCAAATACTTCAATCAAAACTTACTGAATAACTATTATTTAACTATAATCATATTTAGAAATAATTTCAACTTAATTGAACATAAATAAATAACATTTTATAGATATAGGATTGAAACCTGATTATGTTGCAGAAAACAAAGGGACTAACACCCAAGGAAGACTATTCCACCCAACCTTTTCCTGAAGTAGCCAAATCACTTTCTTAGGACCCCTGAGCTTGCTCACTGCACTACTAGGATGGAGATCTATGCTACACAACAGACTTCTGCAACTTAGCACTTAGCGACAGACTTAACTTAGCAATTCACTTTAGCTATCCCCTCATCAAATTCTTTGTGTGCTTGAATTTTCAGTTTGCAGCAATGACAAAGTTCATTCTCTAAGAAATCAGAATGAGTAGTGAGCCTCCTACTCAATTTGATGGTTTATATAAGATTTCCCAGGTCTTTAGGTCGGTTTTGGAATTTAATGAGCCACCCAGCTCAGTTCCCCCTCTGAGGGAATATGACCACTTTTTTAGGGATTATGCTCCTCCAACAACTAGAAAGTGAATGCTAATGCTGCCACTTGTCAATCAACCTTCTACAGTTGCTCCTTCCTCCTAGTGGACAGTGAACACTCATTTAACAGTCTCCCCTGAATAGGTGTATCCTTTTATAAATAATTCTTTAATTACAGTCATCATTGACCCACTTGATCATAAATTTTACAATAAAAATTAACATATATTTTTGCTAAAATAAATAATAAATAATTTTTTTCTTCAGTTTTAAGTATGTTACAAAAAAATATTATTATTATTATTAACAACAAAAATAAATTTAATACTAAATAAGTTCATAACATAGTAATTCAAAAATAATATTATTTTTAAATAATAACAAAATTAATATATAAAATAAAACTTCCAATTTGAACTAATCTCTAAATAAATGTTATGTTGTGATATAAATTAATTAATTTTTTATTAACTCAAAATTAAATATTAAAAAAAAGTTATGATGTAATTAATAGATAGAAATAAATACACATATACAATGTGACACTTCAAATCAAACATCTAAATAGTTAGTATTATAAGATATTATACTTTTAATAAGTTTTGTAAACCAACTTGCTTGCATATCATGTGGATATCGAGAAAAATGAGCATGTGGGAAAGGAGAAAAATGAGGTTATACCATTTTAGTGGGTACTCACATGTTCAATATGGTGTTGCCTCGAGAGGCGCTCTACAGCTTATTATGGGGAGATCTTGTAAAGTGATGTAACTTTAGTAATGTTTGTAACATGTTGGCAAAAAATAATAGTGATAGTGAATATTATTGGAGAGATCTTGTAACATGATGTAACTTTATTAACGTATGTTGGCAAAAAATAATAGTGATAGTAAATATTATGGGAGAGATCTTGTAACTTGATGTAACATTTTTAATGTTTGTAACATGTCGGCAAAAAATAATAGTGATAGTGAATATTATGGGAGAGATTTTGTAACACAAAATAGCGATAGTGAATATTATGGGTGAGATTTTGTAACACAAAATAAAAAATAATATCAATGTCGGCCACAAAAACAATCTTTGTTGTAATATTTCTACCTAACAAAAAAATAAAAAAGTAAAAAAAAATATGTGAGTCAAGAAAAAAAACACAAAATTGAGTTATCCCCAAAAAATGTTGGCCTTGCACATGGTTTTAAAACCACGTGCACATGGTTTTAAAACTATATAACATGGTTTTAAAACTATGCGCAAGGCATTCTAAACAACCCATGGTTTTATTGTACATGGTTTAGGAGGCTTTGCACATGATTTAAAAACCATGTGCAAGGCTTCCTAAACAACTCATGGTTTTGTTGTACATGGTTTAGGAGGGCCTTGCAAATGGTTTTAAGACCATGTGCAAGGTCTCCTAAACAACCCATAGTTGTCGGAGGGCCTTGCATATGGTTATAAAACAAAATGTGGGGAAATGATGCAATGTTCATTCCTAACAAAATAAAAAATAATAAAAAATATTATATGTGGACCATAAATAATATTAAACATTAATAATAAAAATATTATATGTGGACCTTAAATAAAAAGATGTGTCTTTTGGTTTGAATCAAATCAATGGATACCTAAGAAGAGGTTTACACCTTGAGAGATTTAATTCATCTCTACATTTGATAGAGCCTAGGAATTGAATTTATACTGATTTAAATTCAATTATTATCTCATATAAAAACATTATAATTTATTACCACATATCAAGATATTTTCTCATTCAAATGAGAGACTGAAATAACCATGTTATTTCAAACCATATATAATAATGTCAAATAATATTAAGAATTTAGATATTTTATGCTTCAATAAAAAAAACCACTATTACTCCAAAAGCTTTTAGACTACAGTTACGTAGCTTCCAAGATTCTCCAAGGTTGACTCAAGGGAAGGTATCTACGAAGAAAGAATAACTCAAGATATCCACTAAAAAATGACTCCACTAAAAAAAAGACTTTTCCAACATATGCTTTCCAAACTTATTGTAACTTGGATATTCTAGAATATCAATTTCCTGTTCTCCTCCAAGGCCGTGCAATGCATTTCTCAAATTTCTCGTTGCTGCCTTATTTACCATTTATTTTATTTTTCACTATTTACTTCTACTTTTATACTACTTTAATAGTTATAACTTTCTTGTTTTAAAGGTATTTTTTAGTATTTCTAATAATAAATAGTTGTTTTATATTTTTAATCAATTCATTAACATAGATTCAATGCTATATGTTTTTATTTTTATTTTTAATAAATTCATTAATGTTATAGGTTTTTATTTTTATATTTTAATAAATTCATTAATATAAATTCAATGTATTTAGTTAAAAAAATAAATAAAAAATATCTATTAACTTTTAATTAATCAAATATCTAATAACATTAATCACATTTAATTGTACTACGACTTGAATAAAAAAAGACCATAAAATATAAAATTTCAAAGTTTTTCATAATGCAATCCCATCAATTCTATTTGAATTTTTCTTTATTTATATTCCATTAATTTTTCAAATCATGCAAGTAATCCTAAATATTCTTTATGGTTAGTAAAAAAACAAAAGGTAATGTTTTGAGAATTTGTTTATAGATTGTGAGTAAACAAATTAGATTCTACTTTTGTGTGTTTGTTATTGTTTTTTTAAATAAAAATAAATAAATAAAATGTGTTTTTTTTATATATTTTGTTTACAAGTAAATATAAAAAAAAATTGTTTAATATTTTATTTGTTATTAATATACAATTAAAACCATTTTTTTCGGCCTCTCTTTGTTTTTATATAAAATAATAATAATAAAATTTCAATTTTTTTGTTTTTATAAAATAAATCATTTCTTATCTTTAATGTGGGAAAAATATACCCTAAAAATTATTATATTTAAGAGAATGTTTAAACCTAATTGATTGTGAATCTCCTCAAAGAACTCATGATTTTTTTTCTTTGATTTTTCTAGATTACTTTTTTAAAGAATCACATTGATTTATGATTTTGATAAAACACCGTCATAATAAAGTACAATAAAATTAATCATAGAAAGAAAACTCACTCTATAGGGAAATCTCACGGGTGCTTCCTCACATGTGAGGATTAAATATAGAATTAAGTTTATGTATTTATTTGAAAGGAATTCAAACAAAAAATATGTTGATTTAGAAACAATCAAATAAAGTACAATAAAATTGATCGAGGGAAAAAACTCACCCTATAAGGATTTCTCATGGGTGCTTCCTCACACGTGAGGATTAAATATAGAAATAAATTTTTGTATTTAGTTTAGAGGAATTCACACAAAAAATATGTTGATTTAAAAATAATCAAATAGTATTGGTAACAACAAATTACACTAGTCACTTGATTCATATGGTTTTACCATATTCACATTTACAATGCTGAAATGAAAAAAATAATCTACATTTTTTTAAAATAAAAATTCAAATATTTTATAATGTGATCCCACCATTTATACTTGATTTTTTTTAATTTTCATTCAATTAAATTTTTAAGTAGTGAGAGGTCATACCATTAATCCTAATTATCTTTTATGGTTAACACATACAACCAAGTTTTGCTATGATGTTTTTGTTTATGGCTTATTAACTAAAAAATATATTTTTTTACTTTAATATATATGTATTAGCTTGGACTCTGCAAGAGAGATCGGAGCTTTTGGGCATTAATGGCTATCTTGGCCGTTAAATTGGCGCTGCCCGGTCATTTTTTGGCGGTACTTCCTGTCAGAACTGGCGATCCCCTTCGTACTATCCGTATGATCCTCGACCTATTGTTCTTTTTCTGATCTGGCTGGGCATTTTAGGTACTTTAATTGTACTGTCTTTTACTTTATTTCCCTTTCTCGTGGAGTTGCCACGTTTATTCCTCGTTCTGCTACCCATCAATTGGTCTCTGGAAGCGTCATCTCGAGCATTGTTTGGGTTCGGACCTGTGTTTTCCTTCCGGTCTCTGCGTTTTCCTCCAGTTGCTGGCGGATTTTGTTGCTGATGATTTGTTTGAGGATTTAGGAGCAGGTTTACCGGTGTTTGCTGGCCGGCTGGGCTTTTTAGGAGGCGGCGTTTTGTGATGCGGGGTGGCTTCTTTCGATGTTTAGGACGTTGTGTTGATGCCATGCAGAGCTATGCAGTGGTCTACGCGTTGATCTAGCAGGTTTTTTTGGTCCCTCAAAGGCCTTAGCCTCGGTTTGGTGGATTGTAGTCTGCTGATTCTTGCCAGAGTTGGCTGGGCTTTTAAGGAGGCGGTTTTTGATGCGGGTTGTGGGGTTTTTCTGGTGTTATTCGCTGCTGCGTTAATACCTTGCATTGAAAGACCAATGCAGTGGTCTGCGCGTTGATTTCGCAGTTTTCAGGTTTAGTGGCTTGCGTTTTGGCGAAGTCCCTGTTCTTTCATGAGCTCGGGGCTGGTTTGAGGGTTGGTCGTATGATGTTTGAAGATTCTTGGTCAGTTTGGACCTTTTTTGGCGGTTTTGTTTATTGTTAGGCATCGTATCCTGCGATTTGTGAGGTTGAGGCTCTGGTGCGGTTCCGTCCGAGATTGAACTTGTTGACTCGGGCCCAGGAGCAGTGTATTTTCGGCCGTGAGGTGGTTTTGAACGATATTTGGGGTTTATGTCTTTCTTGTTTGGCCGCCTCAGATGGTGTTTTTGTCGAAGTCTCTGGAAGTCTGTTGGCTAGCTACATTTCGGATGACAGTTTAGATGGAAGAGTTTGGCATCTGAGAGCTAGTTGACCGCGTTTACTGTTCTTTGGTAACGGCTTTCTTTGATATTCGATTTCCAGGTATGTTCAGTTTCTTTTTTGGCCTATGTTTTTAATTCTCCTCTCTGAGAATTTGCTTCTGTGGCTTTGGAGGGTTGGGGTATATTGACAGTTGTACCTTAGGCATTTTCGTTGTGGGTTAATGCTAGTGGTATTTCCTCTGCTGTTTTTTTCCCTGGAGGATGCATTGGATTCTTGTGAAGACTGCTGGTTTCGGTCTTTTTTGGGGCGCACTGTTGTGCTGTTTGGCGTTGTGCTCTTTCTAGCATTGTGCTAGTTTCCAGAGGAGCATATTAATTGGTGTCTGGTCATTGACTAGTTTTTTCGTGCTTCCGTTATGTCTTTGAGGGCGGTTAAAACCTTGGCCCGCACTCCACCAGGGCAATTGCGCCTTAAGCTGGGCGATGGGGAGGAATCGCGACTCTCTGATTCCTTTTCGCCATTTAATCTGGGCAATCTGGGGCATGTTAGTGATCAGGTTAATCTTTTGGACAATGTTTCTTCTTCACTGGTATGTTCGGATAACGCTGGTTTGGGTGGGAGTCAGATGCTGAAGCCTATCCCTATTTCCACGGCTGTTTTTGATCCTTTGGATCAGCCGAATTTTGATCATCAGACTCTGGGAGAAGGTTTTTCTGATGCTGGGGATTCTCTTTCTAGGATGGGCATGGGACGCCGGGATGTTTCTTTTCCTATTTCACAGATGACTGGGACTGCTTTTCTGGATGAGAATGAGTCTCATCATTCAGATTTGGATCCATTTTGTCAAGACTCTAAACACTTGGGGAATTGCGGGAATCTCTCACCTGCATGTCGTATTGGGAATAACTGTGTAATTGGGAATTTTCATGCTTCTCCTACTCTAGATTATCCTTTGGAATCATTAGGTTTATCTCAAAGTGAAAAGATTTCAGGTGGGCATTCTTCTCAGTCTGATAAGATTTCGGTTTTCCAGGTAGATGAGATGGTTCATAAGGTTTGTAAGAGTGCAGAGTTGGGATCTTCCCTTTCTGCTGGATCTATGGATCCTGTTAATGAGCCCTTCTACTCTGTTAGCAGTGGTAAGCCTAAGAAGAGGATTCCTAAACCTATAAAAAAGACTAATCCTGTCTTAATGACTTTGGGGGAAGATGTGCTACTAAATGACATAGTTTTTACTAATGCTGTGACTTTGGTTGGGAGATTCGGAAACCGTAATTTTAATTCAGATTCTCTTCTTGGATGGGCTGTTCGGGTTTGGACTGGGATTATCAGTTCTATTCCTGATATTTTTATTCTCCCTCGGGGCTGGATAGCATTTAAATTCTCTTCAGCAGATGACTCTGATAGGATTCTTGCTGGTGTCTGGAAATGGGATAAGGCTGCTCTTCTTATTAAAAGGTGGTCACCTTTATTTGATCCGTGAAAAGAAAGGTACGATCAAGTCCCTACTTGGGTCTTATTGCCGCATTTACCCTTTAAATTCTGGTCTGCGGATTTCTTCAGACTTGTTGGGAATTCATTGGGCACCCACCTGGAAACTGATTTCTCCTATTTAAACACTGGGGTCTGCTGCATAGGACGGGTACTTGTTTTGTTAGATTTTCGTCTGGGACTGCCTGCAGATTTGGTCATTAAATCTGGTAACAAAGATATCATCCAGCCTTTGGATTACTCGGGACTTCCCTTTCGATGTTTTCGATGCCATGGGCTAGGACATCTGGCAAATGATTGTTCCCTATCATTTAAAAAACATTCATTTCATAAAATCTGGAGAGTCAAAAAAGATTGGAATCAGTCTAATGCTAAGACAGGGATCCCAGTAATTGAAACCTTGGATAATTGCTTAGATGAGGTTCAGTCTTTTGCTAAGGGTGGTAAATCTATTAATGAGAATCTGGGTGATCATGGGTTTTCTCATGATTTTGATGAGATTCAGTCTACTGCTAAGGTGGGTAAATCTATTGGTGAGCATCT
>LPNX011071926.1:12119-88780 GCA_001517045.1 Pseudotsuga menziesii
CAGTCTTTTCACAACGTTTGCATTGCAAATTTGATCTTTTGCTTCTGCCCCCTCTGCCTCTGAAATTTCTTCTTCTTCTGCCTCTCTCTTTGCCGCAATCTCCCTTGGAAGGGTCTTTAGATTGGTCTTTGCCGGCAAGGGCAGCACCAATACTAGATGCCAAAGAGTGCATCTTTACAACTGTAGTTTACAATAATGAAATTGATATGACAAATAGAATGAGATAAAAGGAAAAACAATAACCTTGCAGGTCTACAGTCTCTGCCAAGGTGTACAATGCAAGCTTCAGGTGAGCATACACAAACTTATGCAATATATCAATCACTAGCTTCAAATATACAACAGCTCCTTTTTATACAATGTGTGGAGGCACTGGAAGCTAATATATTAGTGTGCAAATGATATAAGTGCACAAAAAATAAGCACCAGACTATATACCCTGCAAAATCAAGTGATTAGCAGCAGCAATTATCATCAGCAATTCTCTGGATCGCAGCAACAATCTTCACATTCAGCTCCACGCAGTTCTACTCTGGCATCTCTTCAACATGGTCGCAGATGTGATATGCTGATAGGTATTATGCAGTCTTCAATATATGATATAAATCACATAAGAATGTCTCAAATTTGAGCATCCATTACACAGTCTCAAATCGCAGCATGCATTATATCAGTCTGGCAGAATACATTATATCAGCAGCATACATTATATCAGTCTTCATTATATCAATTTGGAACTAGGGCAAAACTAGGGTTTACATATAAAGAGTGTTCAGTCACAGCTTTAAGAACAAATGGAGGTCGATATAGAAGCTCCAGTCGCAGCTCATATATGGTGGTCATAAGGCCTTGTTACGGCTTCACTTATTAATTATTGTGAAACACAGATACTATAGGTCATAATGAGCATTCACAAGATACAGTCATTGTGCCGGATGAGTCTACACCGCCCTCATCAGCTCACGTCTTCACAGGCAGCCTCCTGTATTTTCCACAAACACCGAAACCCCTTTGCAATATCATCTCTTGAATACAGTGAACTTCTCATCTGCTATTCAAATGATTTACCCTAGTTAACCTTCTTTCAACAGCGCATGGCAGAAGGAGTCACGCAGCTTCAGATGCAGCAATTAATAAATGGTTTCAAAGTAGTCTTTGAAACAATATGCAGAGGCAGCAATTCAATGCAGCTCCACACAGAACTGAGGTAACAACGGAGGTCGCATACCACAAGAGTCAATTCGGTAGAGAAGGGAGACCAAGGATTCGAGCAACGGACAGTCTTTAACCTTCAACACAGCAGCAACACAACGCGGGCTCTTCACGACCCCTCCAACGCTGGTCTTCAGCACACATTATGTTGTGAACAGTTCTCTTCAATCTGCGCAGTCGCAGGCAGCAACCGGAGCTCATGCCCACTTGCCAACAGGGTGGAATATAGCAGTAGCTTGCCGTAACATAGGGACCCTCAGTGAAGCTATATCGATTCCAATAACCACTTCAATGCAGAAATTTGAAAAACAACAGGCAGTAAGTCGATATCTTTTCCAAAGAGAGAAAAACACGAGGCAGCAATATATATGTATTTCTATCAATACTTCAACAAAATTAGGGTTCAGGCTGGTTCTCAACATATATCACAATATATCAAAGTGGTGCGCAGTCTCCAATTGTGCGCAGTCTCCAGCACAACGCAGACTTCAAAACAATCACAGGTCGCAGCCTTCAAGCAAGGCTGCAGTCTCCAGGCAGGCATCCTTCAAAAATTGATAGAATGACACAAAAAATACGCTGTCACTAAAATGGACAGTCTCAGCAATCTTAAACTTATGCAGAAAAATACACATACAAAACGCTGGTAGGGATTAGGGTTTGCAGCACACATATATTGTGCGAGATGCAGTCTTCAATGTAACATTCAATAACAAGGGCTCACTCAGAAAACGAGCAGGAAAGAAGAGGTCGCATCACAAAGAAGAATCAGTATTAGGGTTAGGTATTGCATGCACGCAGAGAATAAACTCAGGCAGATGGAGTAACACATAAATTGCATGCGACTCCACTGGCAGACTGATGGAGCAGTCTGGCAATGGACTGGCAAGCAGAATGGCAGCCAGGAGTTATGGCAGACAGCCCTGCTCTGATACCACTTGTTGGTAATAACTCTTGATTCCAATTGATTATTCAAATGCAAATGCCTATATTTATACATTTCATGAGGCGGTTGATTACCAGCCTTTTCGCCTTCCTATCTATTCATATTCCTATTATTTATTTACAATAATCCTGACGGATTATTCTAACACAAACGAATTCATACATTCATCAAACATGCTCCTAAATAATATCAATTTTAATCAATAAAATCATGAAATAATAATAATAAACCATAATTTGCATAAATCCAAATATATCCATACCTGAGGCTGAATGACAAGCTGTATGACAGAATTTGTCAAAAAGATGACAAAATGGATGTCAAAAAGTGTAATTTACTAGCCAAAAATGGTGACAAACCTGAGATCAACATTCCCCCAAATCGAAGAAATGCCAGGTCCCACTGAGCAAAACAAAGAGGAGTTGGGAAGAAGGCTGAGCTACATTAGTAGCTTCCTTCGACTTGGAAGATGAAACAAAGCATATAAACTTCAAATTCTTGGCCTGATATTTTAAAATAGCACGCCTATCCTATTGAGACCTATGTGATGAATTGATGGCCTTGTTGAGGTCTTCGACAACTTTAACTTGTAGACACAAATTCTTGTTCTCTTGTCACAGCTTTGCAATTAACTTGGTGTATTCCTCATTTCTCCTTGTTGACTGCGCCAACTCCTGAGTTAATTGATCTACTATTGGCTGATTAGGAGTGAAAGGTTTTGCAGGTTGCGTAGTTTCTGGAGGCGTATTCAGTTCATCAGATGATATCTCAAGGTCAACAGAAGAAACTTGTTTTTCAAGACTCATGTCCTGAGTAGATGCAGGGACATTCTCACAAGCAACATCTTTAAGTAATCCAACTGAGACACTAGCTAGTGTATACATAGGTGAGTCTGGGTCAGGTTTATCTGCTTCGTCCATACTATCTGGATGACTGATCTGAACATTGGGCTGAACAGTGGCCTAGATGCTAGGCTAAATCCTGGACTAGACAAACTTTGCCTTCTGGCCTTTGGTACAAGGTCATGGTAAGGGTACAAACTCAACAGATATAGGGGTAGAATTGGAAGGACTCGCCTCTAATGTGTATTTGTTGAGATGGACAACATTGGGCCTTTTTTTCTCTAAAGATGGGGTTTGACTAGCTTCACGATTATGGAGATGCCGAGGGCATTTTCGACTATTGAGATTGGGGTTAAGAAATTTAAACACAAAAGTGTCCCAAGTCTGATTCTGCTCTTTAAGCTGATCTAAGATCAAGAGCTTAATCAAACTATGGTGGTATAAACTACCTTTAGGGTTAATGGTATTTTTCCTATCCTGTCTCGACATTTTCTCCATGCTTCTATGGAAAAAAAGGGAAAATTAAGGAACTTTTGATAAAAAAAATGTGCTATCAAACGAATATGGCAAGCTTTGAATACGCTGAACTTATCCTCACAAGTGATAATATGGATGATGATAGTCAAAGAGTTGATGTATTCTGTCTTAATCCAGTTGCGATGGAATCCCTTAATGCCTACAACATGTCGGTACTCAGGTTTAAGAGAAAAGTTGTGGGACACTCGCGGGAGAAACCAGTGCTTATTCCATCGAATGCCCTCTCTTGGTATCTTAGTCATAAGAGTGATAGACTCCTCAGTTACTGGGAAGGTGAGATGATCCACCCTATCCATCCTTAAATCAAAACCCATCACAAAAAGCAGCAAAATTTATTCATCATATCCTTACAGTAGGTGAAGAAAAGGGTTCCACCCAGCCCGAAAAAAGATCTCTCAACACTCTCAAAACTTTGGTATCCGAAATCAATCTTGATAGATCTCGGGTTCAAAGCGGTTTAGCATTGTTTAGACAAAGGAAAGGATGCAAAGCTTTGCAGAGAGTACAGGGAGATAGTGACTAAAACAGCTCTGTGAGGATGATAGTAGGTGAGGGTGACTGAGTAGAGAGAAAATCACAAGATGGTGGCTTAAAATGTGCTCCATTCAATCGATCAAATGATCATGCCAAGACTCGGCATGTTTGGGAGATCATGCCATGATGACAAATCTTGAGTTGCACGTTGTCAAAGGACGCATGCGTTAATGAGCTGATAAGGTTTCGATAAGTTCAACCATGTCCAAAGTAAAACTTTGGACAGGTTGAACATATTAATCACTGCGATTTCATAAACCATATTCACAACCATGATAACTTAAGTTAACATAAGGATCGATCACGTGATGGTTTATACATGGAAGAGGATAAGAGGGTAAGTGTAATGACAATATAATGATGACTGAAAAGTTCCTAATGTCATATCATATCTGTATGCGGGGTTTAAGCTAGATCGTACAAAATCATAGGTTGAATTTAGTCATAGTGCTCTTATAAGCATGAATATGTGACTTAATAATCATAGGTATAGATCAGCTAATTTAACCTTTTTCCCAAAGGCAATATTAAACTAGCACCATAATATACTTAACCATTAGTGCTATAATATCAAAACTTTTTACTCAGATCGTCATTTGGCATTTCATTCAGACTAGCATTCGACCCTTCATATGGTCCTGCATATGATCCTTCATATAGGATTTTTTCTGTAAAAACATGCTTTACTGGATCGGATTGCTGCTAATTATCCTGAAAACATTTGTCATTTGTCAGAGATAAATGAATATTCATATAAACAGTCATAAAAAATAAAGACAGTATAATCTTCCTCCCCTAAACCAAAGATATGGAGTGTCCTCAAGCCATGCAAGAAAAAATAAGTAATTTCAAAATAGTTTCATACATAGTTATATCATGCTGTTGTCATTTTTGCAAGAATATTTATCAGAAACAACAGTGCTTAGAAATATCAGGTGAATAATGACAATATAATTGAAAAATGCCATAAGAAAAACTATTCATCCATGCCTCATTGTAAGGATTTCTTGTCATCTCAAGAATATTTTTGAGTTTACCCTAGAGTTTCTGAGATTCCATAGCTATGGGTCCCATTTCTAGGATAATAATATCCTAGGTATTGGTTGAATTAGATGGCTGGATCCAAGTCCAACTTACAACCATTCTCTAATGAAAGCATAAACAATTGGCCTGCATATGTATATATATATTATGGTTTCTTTACAAATATATTATCATTTTTCCAAACAATGTGCATATTGGTGCATTAACAAGATCTCTTTTACCCGATATTGACCTGCTGCTAGTAGTCTTGTTCAGTACCCTGGTGGGTTTATCTAGGTACCATGCAAGCATAGCCCCGCTTTCAGCAGGATTATTCAGTACCCTGATGGGTTTGATTGCATTTACTGAGCTTCCATATTTTCAGATGTTACTTAGCATTGACTCGCTGCCAGCAGGCCTTCTCAGTACCCCAACGAGTTTGCTTCGTATAATGATTTTGAGTATATGGAAGTCGATTGGTACTAGAGCGTGCTAAGCCTACTAAACACATAATTCAAATTTAGAACAAAGCTCATAAATAATTTTTATAATGGCCTTAATTATGGATTATGTCAAAAGAGAATAAATTAAAGTTGTTCTTTGACCTTTCAATCTATCTCCTTTATAAAAGGTCAGTAATGTTCCCCAAAAGTAGAAATTTCACTTACTTTCTAGTTACCACAAAAAAATGCTTAAGAGACAAGTTTTGATAATAAGTATAGGATGAACTAGTAGTCCATAGGTGTAAGATGAGAATCTAAAGAACATGATAATTAAAGTAGGTCTTTCAAGTAACTGTTCTATTAAATCAGAAATGTACATGTCTGAATCTGTTCGGGTACACAGGGTACTCCCAAAAAACTGAAAACCTAGAGCAACCACTTCACACAAAAATATCATAGATCAATACACTGATGTTTGTCATGTGCTTAAAACCCTTGAGAGGGAAACTATGCATAGCCCTAGCCAAATAGCTACTTGGAGCAATTTATTATGCAAAAGAAATAAAGTTACATGAGCTTCTCATAATCGATCAACTAGCTAAGGACCCTCCATGCTCTTTAAATAGAGATCATGGACCAATCGGGTGTTAAGCCATAGATCAATGGTAGGTATGATCTAAGAGAAGTTGAACCGTCGGATCACTTTATGTCTATAGCATATCATGACCTTCGGATTAGAATATTTACAAATGCATACTAATGCATACTAAAGAAACACACTTTACCTAACGGATATATTACACAAGTTGATCTTAACTAAATCCTAAGTGTCTAAATATCCTAACATCCCCCCTTAAGAACAACTTGGGATAGGATTGAAGGATTTACAAAAGTGACACTATTAGGAGAATGAAGGAGGCATTAGAGCATATCCCTCCTTAAGGACACATTCCTGAACTCCTAACATAGATCAAAGTTTAGAAAAATTCGGTTCTGTAAGAGACTTGGTGAAGATGTCTGCAACTTGATCATCTGTAGGGAAATAGAGCATTTCAAGAACACAATCATAAACAAGATTTCTGATGAAGTGCATGTGTAGCTCAATGTGTTTTCTATGTTGATGTAGAATTGGATCTTTGGCAAGATTAATGGCACTTTAATTGTCGCAGCAAAGTGGAGTAGGCTGCTGCTACTTGAATCCAAACTATGAAAGGATCTATCAAAGCCATAAAGCTTCCTGACTGGCATTAACTATGGCTCGATATTCTGTTTCTGCTAAAGAAAGAGAAAGACCTTGTTGTTTCTTACAAGCCCAAGTGACAGGTCTAGATCCCAGATTGAAAACATAACCTGCAGTAGACTTTTGATCATCAGGATTTCCGGTCCAATCTGAATCAGTGAAAACAACCAACAAAGGTTCCCCCCCTGTACTGTAATGAATCCCAAACTGAATTGTACCTCGAATATATCGAAGTATTCTTTTTGCTGCTTTCCAATGACTTTCATGAGGAGTTTGCATATAATGGGTAACACAACCAACGACAAAGGAAAGGTCTAGACAGGAATGAGTCAAGTATAAAAGACTACCAACAAGCTGACGATACAAGGTGGCATCTACTTTAGGGGAAGTACAAGTGGCAGAAAGTTTGACTCCAGACTGGAAGGGAGAAGGTGCTGGTTTACAATCTTCCATGTGGAAGCGATGAAGAAGGTCACAAGCATGCTTGGACTGGGAAAGAAGGATTCCTTCTTTGGTTTGCAAGACTTGGAGACCAAGAAAATAATGCAAATGTCCTAAGTCTAACATTTCAAATTTTTTCTTAAGACTGGATTTCACATGGGTTATAAGTTTAGGGTCACTACTAGTAAGGATAAGATCTTCAACATAAAGAACAAGTATGATGAGATGGTTTCCTAATTTCTTGGTATAGACATTGGGGTCAGAATGACATCTAGAAAAACAAATGTTAAGGAGAAATCTATCCATTTTGGAATACCAAGATCTAGGAGCTTGCTTAATGCCATATAAGGATTTCTTAAGGAGACAGACAAGGCTAGAGTTATCCTGAACATATCCAGGAGGTTGTTCCATGTAAATTTCCTCCTATAAATCACCATGTAAAAAGGCAGACTTGACATCCATTTGATGGACTTCCCAGTTATGTAAGGCTGCAAGGGAAAGAACAAGGTGGATGGAATTCATTTTTGCGACAAGAGCAAAGGTTTCATTGTAGTCAATCCCTTCAACTTGGGAAAAACCTTTGGCAACTAACCTTTCCTTAAGTCTTTCAACACTTCCATCTGATGCATACTTAGTTCTGTAGACCCATTTACATCTAACAAGTTTTCTTTCTTTTGGAAGAGGAACAAGATCCCAAGTATTGTTCGCCATTAAGGAATAACATTCTTCATCCATAGCTGCATCCCAATCTAGATTTTCTAAAGCTTCTGCAAAAGTTTCTGGATCATGATTTTCGGAAACCTGAACCAAAAGAGAAGAGTCTCACTAAAACTACGAATGTGTTTGAAATTGATCTCTAGGATCATCGACAAGATCACCAGCTACTTCACATGTTGAACAGACCCATTGAGGAAGCATTGATGCTGGTGCAATTGGAGGAACATGAGAAGGCAGAGGTGGATTTTCATCCTCACTGTCATCATCAGAAACTGGAGTTGGAAACCTGTCAAGCAAGTTGAAAGAAGAAGAAGAAGAAGGCACAATCATCGAATCAGGCTCGCAGGCCAAATATGGCACACCTGCCAAGTTAGGCTCGTAGGCCAAGAGATTTTCATGAAATTTAACATCTCTTCTAATGATTATATCACGTGAATGGGGATGAAGAAGTCTATAACCTTTTACATCTTTAGAATATTGAACAAATATGCACTTTTCACTTTTAGGCTGCAATGCTTTTCGTTTTTCATTCAGAATGTGAGCCCATGCTTCAGAACCAAACACATGAAAGTGACTTACATCTGGTTTAATTTTACTCCATGCTTCTTGTAGTGTTATACCTTGTAAAACTTTAGTGGGTGTGCGATTAACTATGTAATTTGCACAATTTATGGCCTCAGCCCAATATTGAAGACTTAGTCCCTTAGATTGGATCATACAATTAGCCATTTCTTTTAAAGTGTGGTTCTTCCATTTAGCTACACCATTTTGTTGTGGTGTATATGGAACAACGTGTTGTTGTTGGATTCCTTGTTAAGTGCAGAAGGTAGTGAACTTGTTGTTAACATATTCTCCTTCATTGTCATATCTTAACTTAATAATTTGATGACCAGATTGTTTTTCAACAAGGGCCTTATAGGCCAAGAACATGTTAAATACTTCGCTCTTAAGTTTTAGGAAGTAAACCCAAGTGCATCTGGAGTAGTCATCAATGAAAGTTAAGAAATATTTGAAACTATAAAAGGATGTAGATGGAAGAGGGCCACACAAGTCACTATGCACAAGCTCCAAGGGAACCGAGGCATACCAAGAGGCATCTTTGTCAAAACTGTCCTGATGATGTTTTTCAAGTACACAACCGGAACAAACACCATCCTTGCAAGATACCATCGAAAGACTAGTCACCATATTGTCTTTACATAGTTGTTGCAATGAGTGATAATTTAAGTGACCAAATCGCTCATGCCAAAGTTTGCTCAAGTTATCATTATGAGCAATAAAAATTGAAGGAAAAGGTGATCACCCAAAGTTGTTAAATTTGTACAACCTGGTAATATCATCAACAATTCCAGTAGCAAGGACATTTTGAGGATTTTTAAAATCCTTGATTACAACTTGGTAAGGTGTAAACGTCACATTTTTACCTTCACTTGAATGAGTAATTTGATAGACTGATAACAAATTGCAGGAAATTTTTGGAACACATAGTACATCACTAAAATGACCATTTTCTACTGGAACTGTTCCAGATCCTACAACACTTAGATATCTATCATCACCAAAAAATATTTGTTTGGTGTTACATTCATGCATAGTAGAAAAGATGGCTTGATCTTTAGCCATATGATAAGATGCTCCATAATCAATGAACCACTCAATTGAAGTAAAAGAAGAAGATGCAGTGTAAGAGTAACCAGAAGCACAAAGTGCATGTCCATGAGAGGTAGATTCTAAAGACGAATCTAGGCTGATGTGGTGTTTCTTCATTATTACTTCAAAGGCTGCCATCTTCTTGAAACACTTAGATTCATCATGATTATCTTTCCTACAAAAATTGCAATGACGCTCAATCTTCTTTCCTTTTGGCTTGGATTCTTTGTCATTTTTTAAAGGAGTTGACTAAGAGGATTTGGGACCCTTATTGTTTGGTTTATTATTTTGAAAATTCTATTTCTTGGGAGGCTTGGACTTTTCTTTCTGTTGGGACAATAAGGCTTTCCCAGATTTATCTGCATTGTTAATTATTCCAAGATGAATGAGCTTATCTTGATCTCTAATTAAGGAATCACAAAAGGATTCAAGACTAGGCTCTTGATAGCTAGCTGCAGTCAAATATTCTTTCATGGAGTAGAATGTAGATACAAAAACAGAATATGCAGGTCCAAGTTTGGAAAGAATATGATAAATACATTGTTTGTCTTCTTTCTTAATCTTGCATTCTGCACATAAGAGTCTAAGAGTTTTATACTTAGATAAATAGTCTTGAATGCATGAAAAATCATTTGGATTCAAGAAAATCAACTCATTCCCAAGTTGATGACCTCGAATGTCATTGTGTTTACCAAACACAGATTCCAACTTTTTCTAAGCTTTATCAGGTTCATCAATTCTAGATATGTGGAATCAGAAATCAGTAGAGATTGACATCCCAATCAATACACGAGCTTCATCACATATATTTGCCCATTTAATTTTTTTATCATCGTCAGTGGGTTCTGTTTCTTTCCCTTCGGTTATCCTGAAAAGTCCCCTACTTCGCAGAACATCCTCCATACGAGATTTCCATATTAAATAGTTATAACTTGTAAGTATAATATCACAAGGGGTGGCCATACTATAAAATAATGACCAAAAGAACATAAACTAACTATCTAGATGTAAAGAGCTCGAAAAAATATGCAGTTAAAAAAAAATGACACTGAAAACTGATTCTGGATGATGAAGTTATGCTTCATCAAAGAAAATGTTGAAGATGTCCCCAATAGTGATGTGGCAGATATTAACTTGACCAACTAAAAAAAATAACCCCCCTCTTCTCAAGATCAACCTTAGACGATCACTTTACAATAAGGTTGCTTTTAAGTGAATCACTTTTGTAGTGCGGCAATAAATTAAAAGACTTAAGTGACTCACTTTTTATTTTATTTTATTTAAGTGAGATGCACTTTTACAATAAAGTAACTTGAAAATAAAAATTGCATGCACTAAAAAGTAGCTTAATAAGACTTTAAATCAAGAGCTATTAAGAAATAAAGCAACTTTGGACCAAGTGATCTAGGTTTAAAAGGTACGTAAAAGAATGGAAAGAGGAAGGAGTTTTTTTTTTTTACTCTTCTCTCTCGTTCTCCGTGCTTGCCTTTTTTT
Source organism: Pseudotsuga menziesii (assembly GCA_001517045.1). Classification (NCBI taxonomy): domain Eukaryota; kingdom Viridiplantae; phylum Streptophyta; class Pinopsida; order Pinales; family Pinaceae; genus Pseudotsuga; species Pseudotsuga menziesii. Next base: position 23,199 of record LPNX011071926.1, read on the forward strand.
CTGTAAATCACAAAAAGAATGAAAAACAAAAACAAATTTTTTTTCCACACATTGGGGTTAGATCTTGGTTAGCTTACTCGAAAAGTCTATGTTTTCAATTTTTCTCGTTATTTCTGATTTTCCGTGATCGCACAAGGTGTACGGCAAAGAGCATACGTAGCCGAGAAGACAAGAAAAAAACTTTCCCTTTCTGTTTCTGATTCGCCACGACACAAGGTGCATGAAAAAGAGCATACACAGCCAAGGAAGGCAATAGTCTGAGACCAAAACAATAAATATCTAATAATAAAACTAAAAAAATATGAGAGATTTAAAAAAAATTTAAATAAATCCGTCACTGTAACATTATACCTTCAGATTTGCCAAAATGGGTGTTTCTGGATCAAACAAAAATGGTTTTCGGTGAAATGAAAACTATTTCCCAATGGAAGCAGGGCTTTGGATGCAATGGAATAGCTCCCATGAGCCACAAATGCACATAAAATCCATAACCAAAAACCCTTTCAAAGTTTCGGCAACACCAATTCCAGATCTTGATCAAAACCGAAAGCGACTCTTCATAAACGCTCTGATACCATGTTCAGATACACAGGGTACTCCCAAAAGATCGAACACCTAGAGAAACCACTTCACATAAAAAGATCACATATCAATATATCGATGTTTGTCACATGGTTAAAACCCTTGAGAGGGAAACAGTCCATGGCCCCAGCTAAATAGCTACTTGGAGCAATTTATTATGCAAAAGAAAGAAAGTTACATGAGCTTCTCATAATCGATCAACTAGCCAAGGACCCCCCCATGCTCTTTAAATAGAGATCATGGACCAATCGAGTGTTAAGCCACGGATCAATGGTAGGTATGATATAAGAGAAGTTGAACCGTCGGATCACCTTATGTCTAAAGCATATCGTGATCGTCGGATTAGAATATTTACAAATTCATACTAATGCATACTAAAGAAACACACTTTACCTAACGGATATATTACACAAGTTGATCTTAACTAACTCCTAAGTGTCTAAATATCTGAATAGAATCAAAATATCATATATAAAAACATAACAAATCATAGAATAAATGGTTAAGGATGATATACAAAGAATTCTTTAATTGCACTATAAACTTCAATTTTGATAGTAACCAAAAAGAAAGAGTTAAGATATATGATGATTCTTTTAAAGCACTTCCCTTTTCAGATAATACTCCATGAGATGCTTATAGAGATAAAGTATTTGTAATCAAACTGCAACACCACTTGTTAGATGGTTTGTATTTATTCATAACAAAGCAAAAATTCATAAGAATGAGAAAAAGGAAAAAGCAACACCACTTGTTTTAATTTCTACTAACCCATTATCGAAAGCTGTAACTACATCATATGAACCCATCCAACGAGTAGTTAATTTTACTTTAAAAATTTTATGCCTTGAGTCAAATAGCAATGCCCAATATTTAGTATTAAATTATTTTTTCTTAATAAATTTATCATGACATTTATTTCGTTGATTCTGTATTAACATTATTCTTTGAAGTGCATCTTGTCTAATTTCATCTAACTCATTAATCTATAACAATTGTTGTTTCTGTGTTTCGTCTAAATTCATACCCGATTGTGCTGCCATGCGAAAGGTCTTAAATTGAAATTTGATAGGTAAAAGGACTTGTTTTCCACACACTAACTCATAGGGGGTATGTCCGGTAGTGTTTCTCCATGTTATCCTATAGGCCCACAAGGCCTCCGAGAGTCTATTTGCGCAATCCTTATGATGTAAGTGAATGGTTTTGGTTAAGATGGCTTCTAATACTTTATTGGTTGATTATACCTAACCATTAGCCTGAGGATGATAAGGTCAGGATTTGCAATGTCGAATGCCATACTTCGTGTGTGAGTTCTTTCATTAACTTAGAAGTTAATTGAGAGCCTTGATCTGTGACAATTTCTCTAGGCACACCAAATCGAGTGAATATCTCTTCATATATGAATTCTACTACTGATTTCTCTGTGGCCCTAAACAAAGCTTTAGCTTCTACCCACTTGGTAACATAGTCTGTGCAGACTAGGATATAATTCTTTTTACGAGACATGGGAGAAATTGGTCCTACAAAATCCAGATCCCATTTCTCAAAAGGCTCTGTCATGAGTTGAGGTTGTAAGGGAATCTGATCATAAGACGCAGGTCTACCCATTCTTTGGCAACTATCGCATCCTTTAACATATTTGGCAGCATCCTGGAAAAAGATCGACCAATAATAACGAGAGTGCAACACTTTGTATGTCGTCTGCTTATCAAAAAAGTATCCTCCACATGGTCCATCATGGAATGCATCATCTAATAATAAGATATGGGCCAGTACGAAAGAGATAATTATCAACCCTGGAATAATTAGAGCTCTGAACTATAATGCAACCCTTCTTGGGTGGGGACAAGTGATTTGGTAATTTTCCAGTTGCTAAACAATTGGCAATGTATGCAAACCAAGGGGTTTGAACAGATACAACAAATAGATGTTCATATGGAAAATTTTCGTCAATGGTTTTAGTACCGTCATTATGTTGAATACAGGAAAAGGGAATCTGCTACTAAATTTTCTTTACCAGGTTGGTCGATAACGATAATGTTAAATTGTTGTAATAAAAGAAGCCACCGCGTCACCCTACCATTAGTAATTGGTTTATTCATTAAAAATATGATGGCATAGTGATTTGTATGCACAAACACTTTGTATCCTATAATGTAATGATGAAATTTATTAATAGAATAGACTAGTGCCAAAAATTATTTTTCAGTAACAATATAATTTAACTCAGTATGGGTCAAATTCTTGCGAATAAAATAAATGGCATAAGGTGATTGGCCTTCCTTTTGGACTAAGACTCCTCCTATGGTTGTATCAGAAGCATCACTAGATATATGGAAAGGAAGGGACCAGTCGAGACCCCTCAGTATTGGTGCCATTGATAATTTAGATTTTAAGACTTCGAAGGCACTTTGACAAGATTCAGTCCATTGGAATTCTACATCCTTTGTAAGGAGCTTAAACATTGGTGCAGCTATTTTAGTGAAATTCTCAATAAAGCGACGATAATAGCCTGCATGGCCAAGAAAGCTTCTTACCTCTTTTTGAGTTTTTGGAGATGGAAGGCCAACAATTACTTCTATTTTCACAGGGTCCACCTTGATTCCTTGGGAAGAAACACGATGCCCCAATACTATACCTTCTATTAATAACATTTTACATTTCTCATGAATAAGGGCTAGGTTTGTTTCTTGAAATCGAATCATGACCTTCTCAAGGTTATCAAGGTCCTCTTGAAAGGTATTACCATAAGCTATAAAATATTCCATGTACACCTCCACAAAGTCATGTACAACATCAACAAAAATTCCTAAAACTGCACGCTGAAAAGTGGCAGTTGCATTGCATAAGCCAAATGGAAAAAATCTATAGGAGTATGTTCCCCAAGGGCATGTAAACGTGGTCTTATATTTATCCTCGGGCTCTATTAAAATCTAATTATATCCACTATACCCATCAAGAAAGGAAAAGTATTGTTTGCCTAACAGGGTATCTAACACTTGATCAATAAAGGGTAAAGGAAAATAGTCTTTAAGAGTGGCCTTATTTAGCTCTCAAAAATCAACACAAATACTCCACTTCCCTATGACTTTATTTAGGACTACCACTAGAGGGGACATCCATTTACTGTCAAAGATAGGATAGATGAAACCAACATTGAGAATTTTTTGTAACTCGTCTTTACTATATCTTTTAAAGAGGGATTCATCCTCCTCTGAGGCTGTCTAACAGGTGGAATGGTTGGATCCATGTATATATGGTGAATATAGGTGTCAGGGTGTATACCTTTCATATCAATGTATTCCCACGCAAATGCTCCAGATTGTCTTTTAAGGACCTTAAGCAATTGTTCTTGTTGGCTCTTAGTTAACCTTGCATTTATGTGTAAAACTTTTCCAGGGCTAACTTCACAAGGTACAGTCTAAGACCCTATGTGCTCTTCAATTGCCAACATAAATGGTGTTTCTATGAATGTTTAGAGAGCCATATTTTCTTGAAACTCATCTCCAAATATCCGATCAAGTTGGGCAAAAGACTGTGGAAAATCTATACAAGTTGTGGAAGAGAAAAAATGGTTTAATACATTCTCAGTAGTTTGCTCCTGAAGTGCCCAAGAGTAGTCACTAGGAAAGAAGAGATTTTCAATATTTTCATCCCCAAAGGGGAAATCTAACCACCACAAATTTTTAGTTACAGGTTGTGCTAGGGGATATAAAATAAGTCTCTATGTAGACAACCCATTTGAAATGGTCATTTCCCCATCCCTACATCCTATACAGGCGTTCGTAGTGGCTAACCATGGTCTCCCTAAGATAATAGGATGTCCTTTAGAAGGATCCTTTGATTCTACGACCATAAAGTAGACAGGGTATTCCCATGAAGCTACTTACACAATAATATCATCCAGGACTCCAAAAGGTCTTACCATGGTATGGTCTGCTAGTTCTAGGATTGAAGGGGTAGGTCGGAGAAACTGTCCCAAGTGTAAAACTTCTAAAACTGTGGTGGTCATCATATTAATGGCAGATCCTAAATCGATAAGTGAATTTTCTATGGTGTATTATTTACAATCATAGTTACTACTTGGGACCCTAGATTTGTATATTTTTCAATCTGAGATTGTTCTGTCATACACTCAGACATTTCTCCTATAACATGAATTGTGAGGGGGTCTTTTTGATTCTTTCCTGGGTGCTTAATGCATAGTTCCTTTATTACCTTGCTGTAAATTGGTATATCCTTAATAGCCTGTAATAGAGGAATTTTGACACATATATTCTTTAGTTCATTCATAATGCCATACTCGGGATGAACTACAGGTTTTTCTATTGCTAGTCATTCCGGAAATGGAGGAATCCTGTGTTCCTGAATGGGTTCTTGCTGAGGATGGGTATGCACTGGGATCTTTGGAATATCACATCCTGTAGAATAGCATCATTCATGACTTCATTTGAATCTTCTTTGTCATTCTCTTCATGAATGATGAGTGATGACTTGGATCTGTCATTTACAACTCTTCCAGATCGTAATTGTATCTCATGTATAGGTACAGTCGAAATAACATAGGATGAAATATTTGCAACTCAATGCTATTAAGAGCTTGAGTTGGCTTATTATTTGGATTAGGTATCGGTTGTGTAGGTAACAATGTAGGTCGTGGAGGGTTTGTATTTTAGAAGTGATGAGGTTGTTGTGTAATAAGGGGAACTGGAGGCACAAAACCTAGTAAAAATTGTTGGGTATTGGATGAGTGTTGAGGATACGGGTGATTAGGTGCAGATACAGGTGGTGGTTGGGGGTAGGATTGTCCCCTCCACCCCTATGGCCAATATTGTTGCTGAGTAAAATGAGGAGGAGAAGGATATTGGGGTGGCCACTGCTGCCAACCTGTAGTGTTCCAACATTAAGGCGGTTGGTAAGGTTGGTAATAATGTGGAGGATATGGTGACAAATTTTGATATGGTGGTGGGTCCCTTGGTTGCCAAGGAGCCCTCCTAGATGTTTCACCAACATCCCCACTCTTGTATATGGCTTGTAACCCAAGTAATGATGGGAAATCATCTATTAGATGCTACTCCATATAGATGTGACATACGGAGATGTTATTTAATGGGAATTCCCATTGGGGATGTTTAGTCCTGCATCTTGGATAGAAAATACTTAGCACTACTTGTTCCTCATCTTAGCTTTTGTTAGCTTGTAACACATCTAGTTGGGAACCCATTGCTCCTAAAATATCAGTTTTGAAATTTTCCAATAGGTTTCATAATTCCATCCTTGTAACTCCTCATGAAGTGGGAGTATTTCCTTTTAGATTTCTATTATAAGGCTCCCTAAGAGTTCTCCCGACTTCCCCCCTACACCTAGACTAATTTCTACATATCTCTCCAATTTGTGCAAAAGGTTTATGAGAGATATAGACGGATGCCATGAGATTAAGGCTTTCTACCAGGTCTTCTGAGATCCCTTTAAGGAAGAATATATGTACTGCATCTTCTTGAATTTTGTTATGTTTAGATTTATGTAATATATAGATAATTTTTTCGATATAGTCTTACAAGTTCTCGTCTTCGAGTTGTTGTATCTTGAAGATATCGTTTCAAGAGTCTCTTGGTTTGCAATACTCTTGGTATTTTCGTAAGAATGTAGTTTTCATATCTTCCCAAGTCCTGATACTGGATTCTCCTAATCCCATGAACCATCTTAAGGAAGACTCTTTCAGTGTAGCCATAATTTTTTTTAATTTATGGCCATCTTGTAGATAGTTATAACTTCTACAGAGGATATCAAACTCGAACAAAAATGTGTCTAGATATTCATTATTTTTCCCATAGAAAGTAGGTAAGGAGGAAGGAGAGATTTTCTTCTTATTTATATCTTGTGCAGTGTCTAAAATAGGGAACCCGATGGTAGTCTTAGTTCGGTTTTCTCCTTCTCCTTCATCATTTCTAACCTCATCATTATCTTCTTTCTCTCCCCGTCTCTTCATGTAGGTTTGATTCCTAAAGAGTGTGAACCTAGGAGTCTCGTTTTGAGGTGATAATGGGTCGTCCCAACGTTCTTTTTCGGGTAAGATCTTCCTACAATCAACTATGTTTTTATTAGGTTCTATAGGAATGGTAGGTGCTACTGCGGAGGTTTCTATCTGTGAAATAACTAGATTTGTTGAGCCACCAAAGAGGGCTTGTACCTGGGAAAGATCAATGAAATCAACAAAGTTAGGATCCCCTACTAATGAGAAAGTTGTATTGTTAGGTTTTTGCACGAGTGGAGGGTTTAGGGTTTCTGAAGGTTGACCCTCTTGAATTTATTCAGCAATGGGATCCTTAGGACTTCCCGCTAGGATTTCTTCCCCATCTATGGTTTTTCGTATAAAGTCTTTAGGTTTCTAAGTAGAACTACTTCCTATGTGGGTTCTCCGATACCTTTCTGTTGAGTTAGTGGTTGGGGTATTTTGTCCCCCGTAAAGGTTAGTATGGATTTTAATAAGGTTTTGAGAATTAGCTCTAACGTATCTACCCTTATAATCTCTAGGTCTGTTCATGAAAAACTAAACTAAAGGGAAACCTATGCTACTAATAGCACTACTAGTAGATTTGGGGGTGCCCGTTATAACAAATGCACAGGTTCTTACCTCTTGTCTTACCGCTCCCCCGCCACTAGCCTATTACTAAATTTCATAAGGGAATTCTACTTAATCTACCTTATTGAACAACTCCCCAGCAACAACGCCAAAAATGTTGGGTGTTATAATGTCTTAATTAATTCACCTAATATTTAATTATCGATTGAGGTTGGTAAACTTGGATTTGTCACAAAGTATATGTGAAGGTAGAGGGTTTCCTAGGGTGTTGTAGAAATATTTTAACAAAGAAAAGATCGAAAGATCTTTCAAAATGAAAAACCGAGTCAACCTCCTATAAATTCAACTATAAAAGTCATTAAACCAAAAAAGAGCATTAGATTAGAGAAATATCAAGCTATACTACTCTACTCTAGGACAATTACTGAAAGATAAAGATATAAACAATACTATTCTATTCTTTATAGTAAAACCTATTAATGAACTATTCTACTTCTTAAAAATTTTAGAAACTAACTATACATGGAAGGATTATATTAGAAATCAACTATACATGCAACAAACAAAAATACATAATGGTTCAAATTGAACTTATCTAATTCCACTCTCCTTGATTATTCTGTGGATACGCATTCACTATGATTAGAACTGGGGTAGGAGTAGTGTCAAAATGGCTTTCAAAAGAAGTGAAGAAACTAAATGGAATCAAATCTAACTTAACTTCTACAAATATGTGCAAACTAAGGAATGTCCAATTACAAGGGATAGTAAACATGATGATCTATGCTAGAAGAAAATGATTCTTAATTAAAAATATATTATGAACAACTAATCTATTAAGAGAGAAGATTATTTTTAAATATTAATTTCATAAATAACCAATTCTTATATGAAACAAATATAATGGAAATCTAACTTATAAACAAGTAAAAGGTCTTAATGAAAGAAGCAAGTAGAAAACTTAATAAAGATAACTTTAATAGGAAGCAAGTAGAAAAATTAATTAGGAAAGCAAGTAGAAAACTTAATAAAGATAACTCCTTTAAATTCTACTCTACAAATATCTTCAATAGCCAGACAGTGAGAGGGATAGGTCTTACTATGATCAATTTACAAGGTGCTAGTACACTTCCTAGAAATTAACACATCTAACCCTAAATTCAATGTACAAAGAGATAAATCAAACGAAACTAGCGACATAATTACAAAACATTACAACAGTATTGAAGAAGGAAATCAGAAACCAAAAGAAATAGAATCACAAAGCATAACTCAAAACATATTCAAGGTGAAGAGAGGTAAAATATAGGAATAAAACCTAATAAGTACTTTAAACAGTCTAACCTATAGTCCTAATGATAAACATAACCATTATCTAACTACCACAGTCAAACCATATTTCAAAAACTAAAGAAACAGAGCTTAAAAGAGGCTTACAACGAATTAAGAACACTAAAGACTGAACGATGGGCTGGATAACAGACTGGAAGGTAGGTCTGAATAACAGGCTAAACAGGCTGTCTAAATGACAGTTGTATACATGAAATAGTATAAAATGGCCTAAATGATCTATTTGTCAGCTGATCTTGTGCATATGAAAACAAAATGCATAAAGACAGTAAGTAAACCTACTTAGTGATTCGAATTCAACAACAAACTAACTTAAGCTAATTCATAATTAAAAGAAAATCATTAACTAATGCATTATTAAAAAAACTGAAATATAACCAAATGAATATATGAACATAACTGAAAATGAACAAAATTGAACCTATTGTAACTTGATCCTAAGATATCAATGCAATCTACGCTATGTACTTGTCAACATAAGACTGAATAATAAGCTGAAAAGATTGGAAAGGAAATTGAAAGAAAACTAGCGCACAACCGGTTATTTAATTTACGAAATGGAACTATACTATCAACACATCATTATAATAAACACACACTACAGGAAACAATGAAATAAACGATTATAGTAATTCAATTGCATAAACAAGGTGGAAATAAAACTATACTAACTACAAAGAAAGAGATAACGAAAATATACACACAGAATGAAAACCATTGGTTGATGACGGGCCCTCTCAACAATTAGGGGTGACACTTCCTAAATGCTTACATGAACACAATCATACAACAAGAATGTAACTTATATTAAAATTTGAAATGGTATTAGAGAGTCTTTTGAAAATTAATTGATTACATGCATAAAAACTAGCTCTGCGCTCTTGCTTAGAGGCAAATATATATAGTGTTTTACAAGGACGAGCGGGTCGACCCTTTCAGTGGTCTACCACTCCTTAAAATAGTCAACCATTATTACAATCAAACGGCCATAAGATAACGTACAATGTTTCTGCTTCTTCCTTGTGCGCTGGTTCTTCATTGCATGTGATGTGGCGTGAACATTCATTTTGATGTGGACTGGTGCCATGGTGTCGAGCAAGGGAGGAAAACTAATGAGCCTTCTTGAACGAAGTTCGTTCTATCATCGAAATGCATGGACACATAACAATTGCAGATCGTTCAGTGCTTTAACGCTTAGGAATCTACCAACGAACATCGCGTGATTTGATCGATGAGCTAGAGGGTAAGTTGGATGCGCTTCTGCGCATATCTAGCATGATGTGTGTCTAGCTGTTAGCTCATCCAAAATATTATAACCTGCAAAAAAATTCATACATTCATCAAATGTGCTCCTAAAGAATATCAATTGTAATCAATAAAACCATGAAATAATAATAATAAACCATAATTTGCATAAATCCAAATATATCCATACATGAGGCTGAATGACGAGTTGTATGACAAAATTTCTCAAACAAATGACAAAATGGATGTCAAAAAGTGTAATTTACTAGCTAAAAATGGTGACAAAACTAAGATTAACACCACCCTTTAGAGATACCCTCCACTTCACACCATGAAAGTGATTTTGCAAAAAATTGAAAGGCTAACTTGTATGATGAGAATGAGTTTTGTTTTGTTGATCCATGCCACAAGAAAAATAGTAGTATATGTCAGATGTTAGAAGAAGAAACCTTGGTGGAGGATATTCTCGGTGAGCCACATCATCTGACTGGAACACTTAAGGAGGACAAAGAAAATTTTATGGCATCCATGGGAAACCTTGCTGACAGCAATGCCTCTGTGGCAATATGTTGTTGGAAAGCTTCTGAAGGAGAGATCGAAGGAGAAGCCTTTCTGCAGGAGTGCATAACACTAAAAGAAGGCATGGACAAGATGAAGGAGATCTATATGAAGTTGCTATCTGACATAGATCATCTCCTCATGGTGGATGAGATGTACCATAGTGCACTCAAGAAGGAGGAAGAAGAATTTGACAAGCTCACTCATGAGTTGGAGATTGCTAGTAACTCAGTGGAGAGAACACAAATATCCCTTCAAGAGTCAAAGTTGTAGACCTATAAACTTCAAAAGGAGTTGAGGATGTCACACCTTTCATGTTGCATGGAAGGGAATGTTCTGGGTATAATGGGGAAATCTCATGTGGAGGAAGGACATGAGAAAAGAGAATATTTGCAGATACTTGGGAAAAGCTATGAGGAAAACAATATGGACCAAGCACCCATTGAGATTGAGGAGAAGGATGAAGGATTATTCTCTATCAGAAAGATGGCTGATCACTTTCCATATGGATTAGCAAATAAATTTCTTTATTCATCCATTAATTGGGTGGATAGAGACATCTTGGGAATGAAGATTGTGGGAGGTAAAGAGTTCAATTTCTATAATAAATTATTTTTCCTAACATGTGGCAAGACACAAAGATATATGCTTCAGCCCTTAGATACCACCCATACCCCTGCACTTGAGGTGCATTATGATTTGCAAGTGCTTCATGAGCTTGAGGTCAAACAAGATGAAGAGCAAGCACTTGCATGTTTCCTACGAGATTATGAGTTGCTTCTAGGGAAGTGTTGTATAGTTTTGGAGGAGGCACATAATATCACTGTCACTAATAAAACCAATGGAGTAAGTTATACATCCATTATATTTATGGATGAGTGTTGCAGGGAGTTGGTTCACAATTCTTCACCCCATACCTCTATTTCAGGCACATCATGTGGGAATAAAAATCGAGTGAAAGGATTTTTTTGTTGATGCCACTAGAGAAGCATGATACTCCCACTCTTCTAGTGGAGGGATTGATGGTCAAGCCATGTGGTTTGACAAGTGCATCAATGGTAGTTTAATTATTCAGCATGCAATTCTATTTGTCCATTGATTGGGTGGCTAGACACATGATGGAGATGTGTACTTTGGAGGGTAAATATTTTGCTTGTAGCAATGGAGATACATCTAACACATCAGAAAAGGTGTATTAGTTTGGGAATACTTGTTTGTTGGTTGATACTTATACTCATGGGGGTTGGACATGGGACTCACACCTATGTCATAAAAGCCACAAAACTATGAGCTTTAGGGCTAGTGTGCATCAGACACATAAAGAGTTCTATGTTGGGTGGGGAAGTTTCATAGATTTCCACTTTTTTATTGAGATTTTTCAACTTTCAGTATGGTGGTATGATTTCCACATCACGATTTTAATCCTCTATGATGATGGAATTTTGTTGTTGCTTCTGATGAGTGGAATGGGGCAGAAAATACCATGGGACCCTGGAATTCTTGGGAATGGAATATTTCCAAAGGGAGCAGTAGTATTTGGATCCTAGCAAAGGAGGAAATGGGATCCATGCATTCTACTCAATTAACTCTACTGGGTGGACAATTTTGTTTTCATAGGTGATCATTTGGGAAATGACTAGGATCAAAGTGGTGCGACAGAAACATGGTGGAGCAATTTGCAGCATTCTAGAGGGATTCTGCTTGAGGATAAGCAGATTTGGGAGGGGAGGACTGGCATGTCCCCACATTTTTTCCACCAAATGTGTGGACCTTGTTAAAACACCTAGGGGGACAAAGTGGCATTAACTAATTAGCCTAGGGAAATTTTGTTAAATAATTATTATTAAGGCATGTACTTGATTTTAAGTATTTTGCAAAGAATATGTGGAATTGAGCTTTCCATTTCAAGAGGGTACAATTGGAAATCCAAATTTCCAAGAATGAAGAATTGGAAACCTTATGACAAAAGTAGTCAGGGAGGAAAAGGGAAAGTGGCCAAAATCCATAGAAAAGAAGTTAGAGACAAAAGTAGCAAACATTTGACAAAGGAGGGCACATTTTCCTTTTAGAGACTCATAAAATATGTCATAGGAAAAGAAAGAAACATTTGACAAAGGAGGGCATAGTTTCCTTTTTGGAAACTTAGAAAAGCTGTCATAGGAAAAGAACGAAACATTATCCTGAGGGCACAGTTGCTAAGTTGTATGGATGACTTGGACAGGGAAACATCATCACATGGCCCCTACTTTCCAAATACTCAAGGAAGGCACATGACTTGGCCAAGTTTAGGGTTTCTATGTGGATCACTTGCTCTCATGGGTCACCTATCACCTACAATTGCTAAACAAGTCACCCATGAATCTATTTAAATGGGATTCGAGCTCCATTTACTAGTTTGGATTATGATTGATTGATGTTTATGTGAAGCATTGCCTCTACTGAGAGATGTGCCTCAACCTTTTGGAGATGTGCCCCAATTCCTTCCTTCCCCATTGTTCTTCCTCCCATTCATTTTATTTGTAGGTGTTGGAGCGCTCATGTGTAGAACTATGAAATCATATCAGATTTATTTTGCAGCTATTATCCTCAGTGAAGTGGAAGCTTCACTTATGCTCCCATCCCATTCTGATGTCAGATCTGGGCCTCTTGCCCACTGTTTTGAGCCCCATTTGGAGTAGTTAGTTATCCATTTCTATTTGATGTGAATAAGAAAATACACCTATGTTAAAATATCTGATAAATTGTAATATTTCTGTTCAATAAACTCAAATATCAAATCTTCCATGTATGAGCTTGATTTGTCATTAAAATGAGGGTTTTTTTGACCAATTTATTGCTTAGTAAATGATGTAATGGAATTGATCCTGAGTATGAGTGATGTAATATGTTCAGTAAATATGTATAATTCTCTGATAAATCCATTCTCTATACTCAATTAAATCTGATACGAATTTCAAGCTTTATTGTACACCCTAGCTAGATAGCAAGTTAAAATTGACTAGTCTCACAGTTTTTTAAATTCATAGAGCTCAGTGCATTAGAATTACATTATGGAAGTTTTTGTATGTCAATAACTGACCCATATGTCCATAAAAAACCTCAAACAGAATATGTTTTGGATTCGTACAAGGTTTGAGAAGCCTCCATTGCGCAAGGCCTCACCAAGCCAAAATTGCCAAATTCTCCCAATTCGCTCCTAAAATTCCTGAACCCATTCATAACTGTTACCAATTGTTCTAAAAATTATTTTATGCTGTCTGAATGTATGATATCATCTCTTTGCATTATCCCAAGCCTCTAGTTGAAGGGAACTGAAGGAATCTTCCTAGTTTCACAGTTGCATGACCTAGACACGTGGGAGTAAGTTTCATCATATCTAACTGTGAAACATAAAAGGTGTATGATATAAATGTGTTAGGGAAGATGATATCACTGTCTTAAAATTTTATTTGGTTTTTTTCCTATGCTCGCTTCCCTATTGCTAAATTTCTCAGCAAAATACCTCCATTTTCCTAGTTAAAGAATTATCTGATTGAGTGCACAGTTTGAGTCATAAATTAATAATTAAATTTGCAGAAGCATTAGTGCTCATATCTGTATATCAGATCTGGAACATTACAGTGGTATTCATATATGTATATCAGATGTGAATAATCCCTTCAGTTTGAGACCTTCTAGGCAAAACTAGTAATTTCCTAGCACCTAGTTTGACAATTTTATGCATCAAGTCTTTGTCTAGAGTTAGTATCTACGAAATCAGATTTAGGAATATTACATTCTCTTTAGAGGAATTTTGACTAGAGATAGTATTCGTTGAGAAGGAAAAATATAACATCCTGGAGGAATTTGAAGTTGAATGGAGGTTGAAAAGTAAGGATTCCTTGTTAGAGGCTGGTGATCGAAACACCAATCCTTCCAAAAGGTTGTGGCTCATCAATGGAATTATAATACTATATGGGAGCTTCAATACTCTAGAAGTATTACTATAAGAGGTTTTGAGAATTTTTCTGATATATCAATTTCTTAGCCTCAAAGGTTATATTATGAGCTGGAACACCGAGATATGTCGGGAATGCTTCAGGTAATTGAGAGATTCCTTCATATATTGTCCCCAAAAAAATTTGATCTATTAGCCCAGGAGGTGACTGTTGAAAAACTACTACGTGCACTTAAAGAATTCCATAGGTATAAAATCTTGGGACCATATGGGTGGCCTCCAAAATTCTTCCTAGATTTGTTTGACTTAGTTGGTGGTGATCTCCTGAAAATGGTTGAGGAAGTTCATTGTAAAGGGGTTATCTTGACCTATTTGAACTCTAATTTCCTAGATATGATTCCTAAGAAGGATCAACATGTATCATTTGTGGATTTTAGGCCTATTTCATTATGCAATGGAGCCTATAAGATTGTTTCCAAGATATTAGCAATTAGTTTGAAGCCCTACCTCTCCAGGTATATGTCGAGGGAACAATTTGTGTTTTTGAAAGGAAGGTTAATTCATGAGGCAATGTGTTCGGCACAAGAAGGTTTGTATACAATTCAAACATAGAAGCTTCGAATGGAAACACTAAAGGTGGATCTATCTAAAGCCTATTACAAGGATTCTCGGCTCTTTCTTATACTGGTTTTATTGCACATTGGCTTCAGCCTAGAGTTGGAATCCTAGATAATAGGTTGTGTAACTTATCCTCATTTTTCAATTTTTAATTAATGGAATTGAATCGAATTTTATTAAATCCTCAAGGGGGCTCAAGCAGGGATGCGCTCTCTCTCCCTATCTATTTATGTTTATCATCAAAGGGATAAGTAGGCTCTTTGTCTTTGGTAGGAACATAAGAAGGTTGATAGGAGTTTCATTTAATGTCAAGGAGAATATCAACCACCTGATGCTTGTTGATTATATGTTTTTATTCTTCGTTTACTCCCAAGTAGAGTGCAATGGATTGGAAGAATTCATATATTTTTTTGAAGGGTGATGTGAACAAAAATAAGCACTGAGAAATTTGTCATTTACTTGTTGTAAAGATAGTTGGATAATAGTTCCTTTTGGAAAAGTTTTTTTTTCCTTTTGAATGCAAAATAATGGAGGATGCAATTCTTTATATTGGGTTTGTTTGAAAACCAAATAGGTATGGGAAACATGACTGGTTATGGTTGCTGTCCAAATTTGAAAACAAGATCAATTTATGGTGCAATAGATGGTTATCATTAGGGTGGAAGGATGGTCCTAGTTAAGTCGATGTTGGAAGAAATTCCTATTTATTGGCACTTAATGGAAACTATTCATATATGATCGATTCTAAATTCAATCAAGAAACTATGTTTCAACTTTCTTTGGAGGAACAGTAATTGTTGAAATATTGTAACTTCAAAGAATATTCTAAATATATTTTATTGTTGTAGTCTATCGGAGATGTTTTAGTCTTCCTTCAGGATGCTATTATTGTATTTGGTCATCATAGAGTCATGAGGTAAAACCTTCATTATAAGTTAGTTTAAAAGAACTCTCCAAAATATAATATTATATTGTTTTGTGTCTTCCTGTATGAAGTCAGCCCAATAAGTTTGTTGGGGCCGACCTATTAGGGAAAAATTCAAGTTGAAGATAAAGTATAAATAAAAGAAGTGTGTTCCTCATTTGGACACACACACTCACTTATGTATAGTACATAGGATAGAGAGAGAGAGACATATCTACTAGGAGAAGGAGAACCTGTTTGGGATTTTGTCTTTGTACTTTTGATACATCTATATAGAGGAAGTTTTGATGGGTTTTCTTCCCCTAGAGGGTTTCCCAGGATAAATTTGTGTCTATCTTGTGATTTTGTTTCTTTCAGTGATCCTTCATCTGCTATTGTTGTGAAATTTAATTGAATACAAATGATATCTAGCTTGTCATATGGAATCTTAGCATGGTATCAGAGCTATCCTGAATAGGATAGCTTTCACAAGGTGAAACTCTCTCTCTTGTCCCTCCAACAAGAAATTAGGGTTTCTATCAAAGGAGAAACTAGAATCCATTGGAGACTCCTGTTACACCATATCCGAGTGTAAAGAGGTATCCCTTATTTGGGTTAAGGAGGAAGATGTTCCATCTTCAGAAATAATAATGTATAAATATAATAATAATTGAATGGATGATCAAATACAATGATAAGCATGATTTAAATATAGCTTAGGGATACCTATTTGAAGAGTCGCAACTCTTGGTTCTTATGTTTAGTAATTATATATTATTAATGATTATTTTATTCATAACATTGCCTTTCCCTTAGGAAATCTTTGTCCTCAAAGTTGAGTTTGTTCATGACGTCTTTTTATTCTGGCTCTGTATCGAACTGATGACTTGAGACCTGCGATTTTGATTACAACCATTTCTCATTTTGATTTTTTTGTCTTGGGATTTGCATTAAGTATGAACTTAGTGAAGTTTTGTTTACGTTTTTTCCACTTGTGTGATTGTTTGTTTTAACTATTTTTGTGTTGTCACTCCTAGCATATTTTGTGTCAATTCCCTTCAATGGGTTCTTTGTGCTTTTAATGCTCACAAGAACACCAGTCTTATCTTGTGTCTGATAGATATTATAGTTGTTTTCATTGATGTTCTTTATAGCAATTCTTGTGATGACATATGTCCTTCGTCTGTTTGTTATCATGATATTATTGTTAGCAACATCGACTTGTCTCTTATCACAATCTTGGTCAGGATAATCTTTCTTCTTGTCAAATATTTCGTTGTCATTTTCTTCATTACTAGGGTATGTTGTATCCGTGTCTTGCATATTATCTTGATCAATTCCATTACTCTCATCGAGGATGACATAATGGTCTACTATATTCATATTTTACATCAGCTTGGGTGACTTGTCATACGTTATTTTCACATCCATCTTCATTTCCTTTAAATGTTTCGTCAATAGATTTTTTATTTCATCTATGTCCTTAAGGATTTTCTTTAGAAGATTCAAGAATTCTTCACCATAAGATGCCATGGATGTTGTACAAAGGACGTTTTGACTTTTGAGGTAAGAAAGTTATTATTATATTTCATAATATATATATATATATAATATATTTAATAATATTATTATTTTTAATAGTATTAAAATAATATGTATTATTATTAATAGTAATTTTCACTTTTGAAATATTATAATATTATTAATTTTTTTCTTATTTGAATGTGGAAATTAGTTTTTGTGTTGTTGGAGGGGGTTGACAAACTACATGGAAATTGGTGGATGGTGGAAGGGTTGTGGAAGGAGCACCGAGAGGGATATCGATTGAAGGGATCAACGATGTGGGAAGGGCATAAAAGAGAGGAGAACAACGAGGTGTGGTGGTATATGGGTGGAGTGTGGAGCGAGCATGCAAAGATGAGTCATGGTTGAGCAGGAGGGAGTGGGGGTGGAAGCATGCAGGATAGGGAATGGGAGACACGAGGGGAGGTGTGAGATTTAGTGTGTTGGAGCAAGAGGACAAGATGTTGGGAGATGGGAGGTGAGGAGGTTGCATGAAGGGATTCGGGAGGCAGGTCAGGCAGTTGTTGGAGTGTGCAGAGGCTTGGGGGATGGAGAGAAATGAGAGCAGTGGGAGATGGACTAGTGGGATGTGCGTTTGTGGTGGTCGCGAGGGAGAGGGAAGGATGGGAATGGAAGGGGTTGCGAAGCAGGCTGGATGGAGGGAAGGGCGCATGAGATTTGGGGCAAGCAGTGGGTGGAGGGTTGTTAGCATGAAATGAAGGATTTGGGGAGAAACATGAGGGTGCTGCTACAGTGAGGGCGTGTAGAATATAGTGGAGAGTGTGTGATGTAGTGTGGAGGGTGGGGATGAATGGGAGCAATGTGGAGGAAGGTGACTATGAGAGGAAGAGGAAGTGTGGGTTGGAGGGTTTTTGAAGAGATAAATATTAGCTTAGTGTAGGAGGAGTGAACCCGCTATGATACCAATGTTACACCATATCCAAGTGTAATGAGGTATCTCGTATCCAGGTTAAGAAGGAAGATGTTCCATATTCAGAAATAATAATGTATAAATATAATAATAATTGAATGGATGATAAAATACAATGATAAGCCTGCTTTAAATATAGCTTAGGCATACCTATTTGAAGAGTCATAGCTCTTGGTTATTATGTTTAGTAATTATATATTATTATTGATTATTTTATTCATAACAACTCCCTTGATGAAGATGAGCTAGTTATGACTGCTCTTAATGGTGTCACTAGACCTTGGAATTCTTTCATCCAAACTATGTGTGCCAGAAAGGAACACATGAAGTTTGACATTGTATGGGAAGATTGCATCTAAGAGGAGGCTAGAGTATCTAGTAAAGAAGATATACTTAAACAATATGATCAATACCTATCCACCCATACCAAGAGAAGAAGAAGTTAATCTAACTTCAAGAAGGGAAGCCACAAGGAGTATCAACCTCCTAAGAAGTTTCAAAGGACAAGAGGAAACAATTAGAGGAGAAGGACAACTTTCAACTAATCCAACTTTCAATGTTTTAATTCTAACAAGGCATGACACATTTCCAAATATTGTCCATTGAAGAACAAATAATACAAGAAGAGGAACAACAAAAGACATCATGCACAACTAGTTGAAGATGAAGAGGAAGAAGGACCTCAAAGAAAACAAGAAAAATAAGAAGATGCAGAAGAATATGTATTATTCTATACACTCTATGGGTCTATGACACCTGGAGAAGATACATGGATTATTGATAGTGGTGCTTCAAAGAACATGACATGACAAAAGAAAACTATGTCAAAACTTGAAGAGAATTGGTGAAGCAAGCTACAAGCTTGATTCTGGAACCCCCATGAAGAAGATGGAAGTATTAAATGTACCAGGTTTGAAGAAGAACTTACTTTCTATATCATAATTAGATAAGAAAGGATATATGGTTGAATTTATAGATGGACAAGTACTTATGTGGCCCAAAGAAAAATCAATTGAAGAAGTAGTTGTCATCGGTGAAGAAGAAGGAGGATTATATAAACTCAAGGGACATCAGAAACAACCCTTGTTCATGAGACCACTATCCCAAGTGAATTATGGCATATGAGGATTTCTCACATCAACTACAAAGCACTACCCCATGCGAGCAAAGCAGTGACAATTTTACCACGTTTGAAGATTGATCAGGAAGGAATTTGCAAAGGATGTCCAAAAGGAAAGAATATCAAGAATCCATTTCCAAAAAGTGAAACAAAGACTAAAGGTACATTGGAATTAATTCATTCATATGTATGTGGTCCAATTTCCCCCACATATTTGAGTGGTTATGTATATTCAATAAAGACATGGATATATTTCTTGAAAACAAAGGATGAAGTATTTGGAGAATTCAAGGAATTCAAAGCCTTAATAGAGAATCAATTAGAAACAAGAATCAAGACACTCAGAACAGACAATGGTGGAGAATATACTTCAAGTTATTTTGAATCCTTTTGTAAAGAAGATAGAATCAAGAGGAAACTAACCACTCCCTACAATCCTTAAAGGAATGGGGTTGTGGAAAGAAAGAATAGGACCATTATGGAAGCATTGAAGACAATGATACATGATCAAGATCTTTCAATCCATCTATGGGATGAAGCAACCAGAACGATAGTTTATGTACATAATAGATTATCCCATAGTGTCCTTGGATTCAAAACTTTAGAAGAAAATGTTCACAAGAAATAAGCCTGAAGGGATCCACCTCAAGATATTTGGTTTCCCATTATATGTTCACATACCAAAAGAAAAGAGAACTAAGTTGGACCCTTCCGAAAAGAAGGGAAAATTTGTTGGATACTCTGAAGTCTCCAAATCCTTCATAATATACTTCCAGTATTCCATCACATGGATTTTAGTAGAGATGTAAAATTTAACAAAGAACTTGTAGCTCTTAGGAGATACAAAAGTGCCATCATGAAGAAGTATATGAAGAAGATGCACCTCTCAGAAATGTAGAAGCTGCACCCTCCCTCGAAGAAGATACATCAAAAGACCATGATATAGAACCTCAAGAACCTCCTACTATGAATAAATCATGAAAAAGAAATCCTTCTTGGGTAAGAGAAATTATACAAAAGGTAGATAAGTATGGAGCTCCAGAAGGCTCCATAAGAGTAAGCAAGAAGTCAAAGCCATTTTCTAGTTATGTGGTTTTAAAGTATGATCTGGTAGATCAAGAACCTACCAGTTATGAAGAAGCTATACAGAAGAAAGAATGGGTAGAATCAATGACAAAAGAACACCAATCTATAATGATGAATGATGTTTTGGATATAGTTCCCAAACAAGAAGGAAAAAGTGTGGTATCTTCAAAGTGGATCTACAAGAGAAAGCATGCAACTGACGAAAGTATTGAGAAATACAAAGCAATGTTTCTAGACAGAGGATTCTCTCAGACAAAGGAAATTTATTATGAAGAGACATTTGCGCCAGTAGCAAGGTATGCTTCCATTAGAACCATCATGGCACTTGCATCCATGATGTAATGGAGTTTACACTAGATGGATGTGAAAACAACCTTCCTGAATGGTGTTATTGAGGAAGACGTGTACATAGAAAAACCACAAGGATTTGAAGTTGAAGACAGATGGACTCGTGTATGTAAGTTGCAGAAAGCTCTGTATGGATTGAAGCAAGCGCCTTGAGTTTGGTATGTAAGGATATATAGCACTTTGACGAGCTTGGGATTTACCAAAAGTAAAGCCGAACCTAACCTTTAATTTAATTTTATGGATGCTGAACCTGTCATATTATTGTTGTAAGTGGATGATTGATTTCTATTAGGAAATGAGAAACAAATTGTAGAGTGCAAGAAGAAGCTCGCTGAAGAATTTGAGATTAAAGACCTTGGATTGATGCATTATTTTCTAGGTATGGAAGTATGGAAGAGCCTAAAAGGAATCTTTCTCAGCCAGGGAAAGTATGATGTATAAATATTAAAGAGATTTGATATGTTGGAATCTAAAGCCATGGACACACCCATGGATACCGACCTGAATTTGTTAGCTGACGAATCATCATAGTTAGTGGAAGTGACTCAGTACAGACAGATTATTGGGTCGTTAAAGTATTTGACAAATACCAAGCCAGATATATGCTTTGTTGTGAACACCCTCAGTTAGTATCTAGTTAGGATTAGACGTATTCACCTGGTAGATGCAAAGAATGTGCTGAGGTACCTCAAAGGTACGATAGACTTTGGTCTATACTATGTTGAAGATCATGACTAAAAATTGTATGGTTATATAGATGTAGATTGGGATGGAACTGTCTCAGACAGGAAGAGCACCTCAGGTGGATGTTATTGTCTGGGATTCGCCATGATTTTATGGTTTAGCAGGAAGAAGTCTAGTGTTTCTCTCAATACAACTGAAGCAGAGTATATAACATCTTGTTCTTTTATTTGTGAAGCCATATGGCTTTGAAAGTTGATGTCAGGTATATTTGACCTGAAGTTGGATACCATGGTGATTCTATGTGATAACCATAATTGTATAAAGATGATGGAGAACCCAGTGTCCCATGACAAATCAAAGCACATAGAAATCTAGTATTTTTATATACGGGATATGTTATGTTTTAAGCTACAGATGATGTTGATGATCGAAAGATCAAGTGTTGTTGCAGATGATGATGTTGCTGATCAAAATATCAAGTGTTGTTGCACATGATGATGGTGTTGATCGAAAGATAAAGAGTTCATGTAGATGATCGAGTGATAGAGTGTTGCAGAATATGTAGATCAAAGGTGAAGACTCAGTGCTGTAGAAGATGATGCTACAACACTGAAGATGTTGAAGATGTTCCAATAATTGTTCTAGTTGTTAATGATTGTTGAAGAAAACTTCTGATGACATATAGTGTATCACCTTGATGTTGTTGAAATATGCTCTCTCTCCTTGCTCCTACAGTTGATGTTGTTGTTGTCAATAGAATACCCTTCTCGTTAAGGGGGAGTGTTGAAATATTGTAACTTCAAATAATATTCTAAATATATTTGATTGTTGTAATATATCGGAGATGTTTTATTCCTCCTTAGGGATGCTATTATTGTATTTGGTCGTCATAGAGTCATGAGGTAAAACCTTCGCTATAATTCGGGTCAATAGAACCCTCCATAATATAATATTATATTGTTTTGCGTCTTCCTAGGTGAAGTAAGACTTGTAAGTTTGTTGGGGATGACCTGTTAGGGAAAAATTCAAGTGTAAGATAAAGTATAAATGAAAGAGGTATGTTCCTCATTGGGACACACACACTCACTTGTGTATAGCACATGAGAGAGAGAGAGAGAGAGAGAGAGAGAGAGAGAGAGAGAGAGAGAGAGAGAGAGAGAGATCTACTAGGAGAAGGAGAACCTATTTGGTNGTATTTTATCTTTGTACTTTTGATACATACATACATATATATATATAGGAAGTTTTGTTGGGTTTTCTTCCCCTAGAGGGTTTTTCCCAGGATAAATCTATGTCTATCTTGTGATTGTGTTTCTTTCAGTGATCTTGAATATGCTATTGTTGTGAAATTGAATTGAATACTAATGGTATCTAGCTTAGAATATGGAATCTTAACAGTAATGACTACCTAGGTTTCCACTTGGTGATCTAGAAAACCTTCGTGTCCCCCAAGAGGCTTGGAGCATGGGGGATGAAGAATATTTTCCATTTTAATAAGGTTTTGGAAATCAAGTCCTTGTGGAACTTTTTGACAAAGGAAAACTCATGGAGAAAACTCATGATCTATAAGTACATAGTTGTTGATACTCTCATTGACTCGGTAAGGAGAATAGATAAGGCTCAGGTTCAAGATTTTAATCATTAGAAAGCACTTACCAGTGATTTTTCCATTCCAACTCCTCATATTTATTGGAAAGTAGTGAATGGGAGATCGACTAGGATAGGTTGTGACTCTATCTTAGGGTTACAAGGAGAATCCTTCCTCCCACTTGATATAGTGGCTCATTTGCAGTTGAGGGGTAAGGCCACTCTTAATAAGATAATGAATCCAAAAATGACTTCTATTTGGAAGTAGGGGTGGCTTACAACAAAGGATCTTCAGCTTAGGAGGGTTTGGAAAGATGAATGGGAGACCTTTTGTGACAAGTTGGTTAGGGACCATATTTATATTTCGGGTAAGAAGGAATAATTGAGATGGATCTATAATGCACAGGGGGGTTTTATTCAATGAAGTTGGGATATAGGTCATTTTTTCTTGGTGAAAATAGGGTCAAAAAATGGTGGTGGTGAGTACTATGGAAACTGAACGAACCTCCTAAGAGTGTCTTGCATTTTTTTATTAATAATGGAGAATCGAGCGTTAATGTGGGAAAGACAAGTGACACCATTTTCAAGGACGTAGTATCTACCATCTGTGTAAGTAAGGAGTTGAAACAACTTTTCACCTGTTTCTAGAATGCAGTTTAATTAAAGAAGTTTGGTGAGAGGTAGGGAAGTTGGTAAATTGCTCAAATCTACGGTCTAGGTGTTCAGTGGAGGGCTACTTCAGACAATTTTTTCAATTATTGGAAACTGGTCCCCTTTATTCTCTCTCTCTAATCATCTCATGAGGAGTTAGGTTGGCTCAGAATGAGGTAATTTTCAGTGATTATTGAAATAAAATATTATAGTTACAACAGATACAATTGCAGACACTAGAAAGAAACACTATAGGTATACTAATTTGGTGTGTAAATCCATTGTCAAAGGTCACAGGAAGAACTGGGCTAGTTGTTTCCTATTATTTCAAACCATCTTGTTCTATGTTTGAATTCAATGATCATGATTGTGGAACTGGATATTAGAAAGTAGTGAAAAAATATAGATGATTGAAATCAAATAACTTTGATAAAGATAAAGTCTGTTGAGGCAGAAAAAAATGCCCATGCATTTCAACCATGATTGCAAAATAACTCAAATGGAGAAGAACATATGCACACTATACTAAAGCCATGGTTGCACTAAACTATGCATGGAAATAGAGAATAAAAAAACAATGAGAAATTCCAAATTCTATTTGTCATGACTAAAAGCAAAGAAGCCAATTCGAAGCAACAAATAGAATCCATGCAACATATTTATTGTTTCTATTGTATGGTTTTGTTGCTGAATCAAACATTCTAATTCTAGAAAAGAAGAACATAGATGCATTGCTGAAATAAACAATGCCCTATTTTTTTGCAATTTATTATATGCAGGGATCACTTATGCAAAGAAAACTAACATCCATCCATGCAAATAGGTGGGTTAATAGTGTTAAATTTCATGAACCATAGATCTACAAGTAAAATGAGAGCTATCTGAAAAGAAGTATGCAGTGGAATTATCAAATCAATGTAAACTGGACAATGGATTCATGACATAAATTTCACACAAATCGGACAAGTATTGCTCAGATTATCATAACATTAATCTTTATTAATTAATTAGTAATACAATGGTAGTACAATAAGTAGAATCTGAATGCTTAAGATAGGATTCAAATCTACTGATTATTTAATTCATTGTGGAAAAATCATAGCTAGAGCTCACTAGTCTAACTCCAGATGAATACATCAGTCTACAATCAGTTAATTGAAGAGGTAGGTGGGAAGAAGGTGCCACATTCCCTTGAATCATGTAAAATTGGTGCTAGGCTAACTGATTGTGATCTGATTGATAGTAACTGGAGCATAACTCAACATAACTGCTTACCTACCAAGCTATACTGAAGGAGACTATTGGTGACACTTAGAGCAGGCTCCTAAAATGTAGGGAGTGGTCTCTGGGGTGCATAAACCCATGCATGCAGATGCAGTAAGTGGCACACAACCCTAGGTGTGTCCCCCATACTCTAGTAAAGTGATAATAACCTCCCAAGTTAGAAAAAATGATCAACTAGAATATGTTGGATAAAGGTCATATCATATTCAAATAAGTTCATATGAATATCCAAGAGTGTGGAACAAAGGTTCCAAGTGCTCCACTGAGATGGTAGATGCATAATTTTCTCCTTCTTCAAAAAAACTCTTAGCATTGGTGCAAGCAATCATGTAGGAATTTGTTGGAAGTTCTAGATCAATGAGGGCTAATGGATCACTCCTAAAATATGATCTTTCTTCCAAAACATCCAAAGTATCACTTTTTTGCACACCAATGACATGATTGGAGAGAGAGGAATTGAATTTCTCTTCAGCTCTTCGAGCTTTCAATGGAAAACTTTGCACATAATTTAGAATAGAAGAATCACTAGAGAACGAATGAGTAGAATGGAAGGGGATTTTTTCTTCAACAAT
Source organism: Pseudotsuga menziesii (assembly GCA_001517045.1). Taxonomy (NCBI): domain Eukaryota; kingdom Viridiplantae; phylum Streptophyta; class Pinopsida; order Pinales; family Pinaceae; genus Pseudotsuga; species Pseudotsuga menziesii. Next base: position 48,802 of record LPNX011071926.1, read on the forward strand.
GAAGATTCAAATGTCTTCTTATGGATCAACTATATGAGAATATGAGATATCATATATCCTGTAAACTTCTAGAGCAACATGAGAAGAATTCACTGTAAGGAGGCTTTCAACAATTCGAATTGATTGAGTTGAAGGTTCCGCTTCTTCTTCATCTTGAACAAATTCACCTGAGAGAATAGAGGACAATACTTTTGAAGGGAGAACACATGAGGAGGTACTGTATTTGATCCATCTATCATCTTCTTCTTTTTGAACACCAAAGGATCTATCTAGATTTCTCTAGAGATCGAATGGATACTCAACATATTCCATGAGATAACGCATATTAGGAGTCATTACCATACACATTCTTGCATATGCTCTTTCACCGTCATCTAGCCAATCATTTTCATCTTCATAAGATTATTTACCAGCTCCACAAGAAACATCAAGGACATCATGGCTCTCAAGATATGAAACCATATTCAATTTCCACTCAACATAATTGAATGGTTATAGAGGAGGAACTTATCTTAAGTCCATTTTGAAGTTGTACCTGCAAAAACAATCAATTCGCAAACATTTTTCAGTTCTAACCTTTCCACCTCAACATGCACACTTTTTCAAATTTCGTCACACCTAGATAGACTTCTCTAGACAGAATCCAGAGGAAGAAACGCTATGATTCTAGGAATTATGTGGAAACTCAGCTACTTTTGGTGCAAGCATGGAGGTTTCATAGGTTTGTTGTTGGCCTGGACATAGGCTTTGATACCATGTTAAATTTCATGAACCATAGATCTACAAACCAAAGTGAGAGCTATCTAAAAAGAAGTATGCAGTGGAATGATCAAATCAATGTAAATTGAACAACGAATTCATGACAGAAATTTCACGCAAATACGACAAGTATTGCTCAGATTATTATAACATTAATATTCATTAATTAATCAGTAATGCAATGGTAGTACAATAAGTAGAATTTGAATGCTAAAGATAGGATTCGAATCTACCATCTCTAACTGATTGATTAGCTAACTCTGTGTGGAAAAATAATAGTTGGAGCTCACTAGTCTAACTCTGGATGACTAAATCAGTCTACAATCAGTTAACTGATGAGGTAGGTGGAAAAAAGTCATCACATTCCCTTGAATCATGCAAAACTAGCACTAGGCTAATTGATTTTGATCTAACTGATAGTAATCGAAGCATAACTCAACATAACTGCTTACCTACCAAGGTCTATTGAAGGAGACTATTGGTGGCACTTAAAGTGGGATCCTAAAATGTAGGGAATGGTCCCTGGGGTGCATAAACTAATGCATGCAGATGTAGTAAGTGGAAGACAACCCCTAGGTGTGTCCCACATACTCTAGTATAGTGATAATAATATCCTAAGTTAGGTAAAATGACCAAATAGACTATGCTGGATAAAGGAGGATTAAGTAATCCTATCACATAGAATAGATCACATAACAATGGTTAAAAACACAAAAAATATCTATGTTGTCATGTGCCTAAAAACTAGAGGCATCGTTGTCAAATATAGCCAAAGTTTCAAAATTAGATGACAAGTAATCATATACATGGAATCAAGCGGTCATCCAACATTGCAGATTGTTTAATGCTTTTTGTTGATATAGCTTATGTTATGAAACAAAGAAAAAAACAAAACCAAAGATGTGACTCCTTGACAATAAAGTTTTCCATTCACAAAAATCGATTGTAGGCGTGTTGTAGGCACTGCACAGTATCAAAATCTGCAAATTACATCCTTCTTAAAAAGAGAAACAAGACAATTGGAACATGTTGTCGGGTTTTTGTGTGAAAAAGGATTCATTCTTTTTTGTTGTGTAGTTTTTCCTATTTGTGCATCATTGTAGTTGGCCATACACATTTTTCACAATCTATAGTTATACATTTATCAAAGTTTCAACGACATAGACATCTGCAAAATTTCCCAAACCAACGTTTTTATTGTTCACAATGTCAATGTGTTGTGTGTAGAACAAAAGTATTTACAAGGCTAGTTGGATATATGAACAACATAAAAATATTAGTAAAAACAAATACAGTTGCAGATGCATTGAATGGGGATGTTGTTTCTGTATCAGTAGAAAGAAAGCAAGTGGAATAGTTTATAAGCAAGTATAGTTGATTTTAGAGAAATTACCACTATTTCGAAAAAATGGGGAAGCAATATTTTATTGTTTTCTATCAAGAGGAAAACATTCATTGTATCTGTTGAAAGCATTTGAACAAATGTTATTTGAATTGTTGGAATAAGTAAACTGGTTAGCTAAAGAAGCATCCTAAATTACATTTTGTTGTTGCATATGTGTAGAGGTCATTGCTTAATGGGAAATCAGTTCTCCAAAAATCCATTGTCTTTAGACATTGAACACATAACAATTTCAAATGTCTATATCGGCTCCACCAAAAATATGGAAATGAGTTCTCCAAAAACCTCAGGACAAAGAGAGCTATGGTGAATGCATAGAAAATGCAAATAGGATGCAAAAATCATAGAGGTTGTTTTACGGTAGCTAGAGTGTTATTAGCAAGAGATTTGAGATTGAACAAAGGGATGTGTGTAGTGTTCAAAGGGCATGTGGAGTTGTGGTACCTATAGTTATTGCATTGTTATGTTTGAGAAATTGTACAATAGTTTTTCCAAATATACAATGAACTATAATATTGTACAGGAAACGGGAAGGCATTTTGAAAGAACAATGTTATTAACAAAAGACAAGATGTTGAAGACAAAGGTGTGTTTACTATCGAAAGAATTTGTGCATATGCATTTTATGTAACTAGATTTTGAACAATAGAAAGCAAGCAAAACACTTTTGTGCTCTCATGTTTGGTAGACATGGATTGTTGTTTGGTGCTTATTGTCTAAAAGACTATTTCAACAAACCAAGATGGATAAATCATTTGAATGGCATACCTCTATTCAAATAAAAGTAAGCAAATCCTAAGAAACATAGGCAAGGCGAGTGTGAGAGTTGGTTAGATACTCAATTTTTTGTTATAGTCTATAATTAAGAGAATTCACAATTTTAGCAAAAGACTAGCAATATTATTGACATTAAAATGAAGTGACCAATCAATGTATTGACCCATATTTTAAAATCAAAGTGGCTAACTTCCTAGGAACGAAGCGACCTAATTGACTAATCTATGTAATAGAGAAAAGGGACAAATAAGATTTTTTAGGAAATTGCATAAGCAACATAGCTCCATGTCCAAATGACAGAGTAATGGCTAGTGGAATATGTCATATACAGATGATAAACACATGGTCAATGGAAACAATGGGTAAGAGGCAAAGGAGTTGGTCTTGGAGCCAAAATGTTATTACCAAAAGGATGAACATCTGAAAAGGACACGTGTTCAATGTTCAAAGGGCATACTAACTATTTATACTTATGATAAACAAATGGTCAATGGAAACAATGTGCAACAAACAAAGAGAAGGTTATTTACAATAACAATGGAAACATCGAAATACATATAATTGAACACAGATATCTGCTCAATGTTCAAAGAGTCTTTGTAGATGCAATGGATGGGATTAGATTTTGAACCATATTAAATAGTAAGCGGTTGTATGTTGCAATATCTGATACAATTGATACAATAGTGAATGACAAGAGACCAATTGATATGTAAATTAATACATGCACAACAGGTTTTCCGTAGTTGATTCTAGCAAAAAATGAAATAGAGTGCCTTACAAATATTTTTAGAAACTTGATCTATTTTGGTGCAAAAGTAGATTGATGTAGAGGCATTAATTCCAACGCAATAAGCAAAACAAAAAATTCCAGTGGCTGGAGTTGCATCCTAATATGGGAAGAGAACCAATACATAGATTAAAAGTAAGATGCTTCTCAAAATGAGCATATTGTAGTTGCAACAGTTATAACAATTTCTTTGTTTTTTTTTACAACATATAGTTGCATTATCAAGGATGGCAGTTTTGTTTTGTGGTTTCTTAAGTGAAGATATAATTGTAGGGCTAGTGCAACCACTATTTGTTGGCTTTGACATTCTGTTGTTGTATAGTGTCAAAGTGAAGAAGATTTGTTGGAAAACTCTTGATAAGATGAAGACTACAAATAAAACCTGGTTTTAATAAATGCAATGTGTTACAGCTATGACTGTAGCAGTGAGTGACATTTTTTTGTTATAACTACAAGCATCTAAGAGGAACATAATATATACATATTTTGAATCTTCACAGTAATAATAGCGGTTGGAAAGGTTTTGTGTAGGTTGACAAGTGATCTTTAAAAATCAGAAATTGTTGCATGGCATGTTGTTTGATACAAAAGATATAGAACTGTGTATACAAATATGAACTACAACAATGGGAAAAAAGTATGTTCACAACTATAATTGAATAGTAAACAACAACTATGCCAATACTAGGTGAAAGTGAACAAAGCAACAAGGGTAGTGTTTTTTTTGGGTGTGTGTCTAGAATGGTGCCTATGTTTTCTTTCTTGCTTCTTAGGTTTTTCTCACATATGTGACTCTATTTTGCATTGCCAAGGTAAAGAGTCCTTGACAAAATATGCATGAGCAGTGCACCACACAAAGTGCATTCTATCAGCCCGTCAACTGTTTCTAGCTTGCATCCAGGCTATCGTCATGTTTAGTTTATGTTTCCTATTTGCAATATATACAGAGCAAGAAATTTTGGACCATTAGCTAATTGCACCTATTGTAGAAAAATTGAAAAGGAGGAGCAAAATCACTTTTATCTTTGAGTACACCATGTCTATGTTAATGCAAATCAAAGGGGGAAAAAGTAAGGTTTAAAGAAAGTAGAAAATGGAGAAAAAAAAATTCAATAAAAGGGAATGAGGGAAAACAAATATTTTATGTTGACAAAATATTTGAGTTTTGGTGAATGCAACTACACTTCAATCTAGTAGCAAAACATAGAGACAAGTCAACGGTGAAAACAAACCTGTGTTTTTTATTCAGCGACTGGTATTAAATTTTGAATTGCATAGTCATCATTCAAAGGATCAATAAAGGTCGATGTTGATGTCTATATCAAATGAACCCTCTAGACCCATTTTGAACAATGTACCCCTTTTTTTATTCGAGACTAAAATTGCATTTTTTTTAAACCCCAACTAGCCATGGTTGGTTCCATTACTTGATCAAAACCATAAATCGAGCCCCAAATAAAAAAATGGTCCTCCCAGAATCCCCCTCATTTCTATTTGGAGTTAAAATTACATGTTGCATGAAGCCTTGAACTTAAAAACCAATGCCGTTATAATGAAAACACTAAAATTGTTTTTCCAAAATCATTTGGAATCATAATGTTACCATCATTTTTCTTTTCAAAACTAAAATTACAATTTGTTTGAAACTAAACTGTGACCTTGTCGGTCCTCATAATAAAAATATTAAAATCAACTCCCAAATAAAAAAGTGGTTTTACCAGTAGCATTGTTTCTTTGATCAAGTTAAAAGAATATAAAACCATAATGTAACACATATATCTTCTATTCTTTTTTAAATCACTATAAAATAATAAAAAAGAATGACAAAATTAATTTTAAAAAATCTAAAATTTTGAAAATAAAACAAATAAAAAATATATATATATATTATTTTAAATACATTTGAAAGATTTAAAATAATAATAATAATAAACATTATAAACAAATTAAAACATTAAAAATATTATTAAAAAAATTAAAAATATAGCTAAACATAAGAATAATAAAGATATAAACATGAGAAATATTTAAAGCTTAACATTAAAAGAGGTAGTGTGGAGTGGAGTGTAGTGTGGGAGGAGGTGGAATGAAGGTGACGTGGGTTAAGGGGGGTAGTGGACTTGGAGGGGAGGGAGGTGGAGTGGAGGCACGTGAGGGTGGACCATGGATTGTGGAGTGTTCGAGGAAGCATTCGCTTATGGAATTGAGTCTCGATTCTAGAATTAAGTCCCTCTTCCTACATCACACTTTACTCATGCAATTTTGTTCTTTTTATTATTGAAAACCATTATAATGGTTTTTAAGTTTTTTATAATATTTTTTTATTTTTTTTTATTTTTTATAATGTATTAATTTTTATAATGACTTGTTTTGTTTTATTTAGTTTTTAGTATTTTTATTTTAAACGTTTTGAATATATTTGAAGCATTAATGTTTTAATGATTTTTTGAAAATTTAATTTTTCCCAAACTTTTAGATGTTTTAAGATTTTTTTTTGAATTTTTTATGTTGTGGCTTGTAATTTCAATATGATATAAGAAAATAATACTATTGGTAGTATATCTTTTTCATTAGGGTTTTGATTTTGGTATTTTTATTATAACAATGTTAGTTGTTAGGGTTGTAATTTCAAACGAGTTGCAATTTAGATTTGAAAAGAAAAATGTAAGTGTCATGGTGATTCTGAGTGATTTTGGGAGGATAATTTTAGGGTTTTGACTATAGTGGCATTAGTTATTAATGTCAAGGCTTTAAACAAGATGTAATTTTCACCTCAAATAAAAACAAGGATGATTATGGTAGCACGATTTGGGGTAAAAACAACCACTAAATTTAGCCTATTAAAAAACGAGAACTCTAGAGAGTTATTGTCAAGTTGTATAATATGTTATATCTAGAGACAACCTGTGCATTTTCCAAACTTGGCCAATTGCTTCAACTGTAGTATCCGTTAGGAGCACAATCGAGTACTTTGCATCACCTCCTTCATATCGGCCTTTCTTTTTGTAATGTACCTAAGGGATGTTTAGGCACATTAACTCAAGCACAAGAATGAACTCAATGTTCAATTCATAAAACAAGCAAAACTAGGTGCTAGAAATGAACTAGAATTGCCTGAATCAACATTAATGCATAGTGGGGATTCTCTCACTTCACATAAGCTTAGGGATTAATTATTAAATAATTAATTACAAGTCTGCAAAAACATATCAGAGGTACTCCAATTCATAATTCATATAAATATAGCCACTGGAATGCATGATCTCAAGAATCCTATGCACAATGTACTGGGACCTTTTATGTTTCGAACATCAGCGAGGACGAAGTCTACTCCAAGGATCCTGGGAAACCCAGTATATATGAAAATTAGATCCCTGCTCTCAGCAAGGATTAAATCCATAGGTTTAAGAAGGATAGGACTTGATTTGAAGGAAAAATAAACATAGATGTAATTTGGGACTACATAGCTAGTTAGGATTCAAGGCTACCTAGACATTGACTAAGGGACACAAAATATGATGGTAGGGATTGGGATAGACTAAGTAAGATGTTAATGACTTGCAATGACCAAAAAAATTGAAATTGGACCTGCAGGTAGCTTTTGGTAACAATTATAGAAAAACTAGTTAATTTTAAGTGCATAAAGAGCTAGTCTTGGAAAAGGAGTCTCCCAAGCTGCCTTAAAGGCTCACAAATTCAAAATCAAACAAGTATCAGAGCTTAAAAACAACATCTAGATCATAATGATTATTCTTCATTAAATTTATAGCAACATATTAAATGTTTACAGTTCCAAATCTTCAAGTGAGCTCAACTTCATAATTTTTATAATATAAGAACAAAATCCTTCTAGGAGAGAAAGTAAGAAGGAATAGAAGTGATGGATAAGAACCATAGGTTAATGAATAACATAAGATAGCTCGTGAATATCACTGTATCAGTTGATTATATATCTCACAGGAAAGGAACAACCATTATATTAATACCTCCTAGCTGAAACCCCTCTTGGATCCACCTCAAATTACATAATCCTTTGCTTCAACTTGGGAGGATCGAATGCTTCAATTTGTGGGATGATTAGACCTACAAATAAAATCTCATGGCAGCACTAGAATTATGAATATGGATGGAACACATTTTCTAAGGGGCACATCACCCAAAGCTTAGTTGAGGCACATCACTCAACCTATGAGAAGCAAAGCTCTCAAGAAGAAAACACAAATGACCAAAACATGTGATAGTGGTTCGCTCCCATTATTTTATAAGCTTAGGTAGCTTCTTATTAATATCTAAGTCATGTATTTTGGTCCATATCTCAACCATGTGTCCTCATTGATTAAAGAGGAAGTTTCATGGTTTCCTCTTCCTTGCTTTCCTACTTTTCCACTAATTATATTTTTTTCCTTTAGCATTTGCACCCTCCTTGCTTTCCCATTGTTTCCTATTTTAATAATTGTTATTCCTTTCTTCCTTTTATAAATTGCGACCTACTTGCTTTCTTGATGCTTCCTACTTCATGTCATGCTTTTTTGCACGTGCATTCTTTGTGCATTGCTTTTTTGTCCGACTTCTTTTGTGTTGATTTCTATATTTTTTGTGGATTTATGGATTTTCCTTTGATTTTTCTTATAGATGCCATTTAGTATAAAAAATCCTTGGGTCCACTAGGCCCCATGCACACACCTTGGCCACCAAGCACATCCACTTAATACAAAATTACAGATTATTGCAAATATTATAATTTCAACCAACAAATTTAATCCAAAACTTAAAGTTAAAAAACCTATGGCAATTTATATACCAAAATGACCCCTTATCGATTTAGTTATTTCTCCACTAGGAAACATGGGGTTATCCATGGCATTATTAAGAAAATTTGGGGACATTACACTTTTTCAAACCAAATTTGTTGATTCTAACACTTTCGTGTCAGGTTGCAGGAAATCACCAAATCGCTTGATTAAATTGTCATTTACACTTGTTGTAATAGTCATTTTCCCATCTCTATCGACTAACCATGCATGAAAAATGTTTGTTTTTATAGGAGAGTTTTGGTTATTTCTTTGCGAAGGTCCATACATGACCAGAATATCTCGTTCAAAGCCGTTGCATGATAGTATATGGTTGCAACAATGTTTGATTTAATATGTAAAGTATAGTATATAGAAACATGGGTAGGTAGCAAGTGAAGAACAAACAACGAATGAGGTTTTTACAATAATTTGAATATGACAAAGAGAATTGGGAACAAAAAAATGAAGATGGAAAATTGGTTGAAACCTCTTTGTGCTATCGAGATTTGCCACTGTGTCTGTTGTTGGACTGCTTGGTTTTTACGTTGTGTTCTCTATTGGACTATTTGTCATTGTTGGCCTTCTGGTGTCTCTTCGACCTAGGTTCAGTCCCTTCCCTCTTGTGCACAAAAATGCCTAATAAATCGACCCGACAAAGAAAAGCCCAATCAGCAACACCTACGACGCAGGTGCAGTCTCACCCGAGATATCTTTCTATGGGTAACTGCCAAAACCAGATTTCTGCAGTTGGGTGGTGGATTTTACGTCCCTTGGTATTTTACCAAGGCACTTGACTGAATCCTGTGGATGGATTATTTATGCTTATTTTTCACAATTAGACTGCGACACACTTATTTCCTTGTAAATAATATAACGACAAGCCCCGTGCAATATAGATACAGTCAACTTATAACAGCGTGACTGATATATTCAAACTCATTCATAAGAAACTACATAAGCATTCATTCACAACAACATATATACATGCGACTTAAACACATTCAAAATTCACACATAAAACATAGAATCTAATGTGGAAACCCATCCAGGAAAAAACCATAAAGGTGCTCTTCATCTGGCATGAGAAATATATTGCACCTTTGGCATACGCACTAAGATACAAACTCTGTTCTAGATCTTCCTTTCTTATCTTTACAGAACTCTCTCTCCTCTCGTGCTCTCTTATCTTCTAATGATGTTTTTCCTCTACTCGACTCTACTATTGATCCACACACAACCTGGATCGACTTGGTCTCTTCTACACTTCTACGCACCCATATGTAGATTCTCAACTCAATGCATTTATCCAAACTAATAGAATAATGCAATTGGAGAGTAACCACAACTCATAATATTCAAAGGCTCATAGAGTGTCTAACCCACATACAGCTTGGTTTCCTCCTTTTATAGACTCTTTACAGACTCTTTACATGTCATTTTCTCAGCTAACTTTCTACATTTAGCCAACAGATTGTCTTTCCTATTCTATCGACACATGCCAGTAGGAACTAACAACCTGACTTACAAAGATACCTTCATATGCGTGGCTTCCACCGACTCTAGTCGACCTCGTACCCTTGATATTTATGACTTGTTGCTTTCTAACTGTTGTGTCATTGCACACCTTCTGACATAGCTCCACTCCATCGCATTCTTCCTTTGTTGTGTCCTTTCCTTCTATCGTGCCTTTTCTTCTATTTTGGATTCTCCTTCTATCACAACTTATTTCCTTAACCCTTCCTCTCTACCTCTGTTGCACCTCATTTTCCTTCTTTTCCTCTATCTACTTTCCTTCCTTCTTTCTATCGTAGCTCCTTTCTCTTCTTTTGCCTTAGATCCTTTTCATAATTAGTAGATTTTGAAGTGAATTATGCTTACCTATCCCTAGGCCCAACAGGTCCCCAACACTCACCTGTGGCTCATCCTAAGCCACACAAAACTTATTCTTCCATTTGTTCACTTGTACCAGCTTTTCCTTGAAAATCTTGTAATATTTCTGTTACTCTCTCCGCTTCCTATCGCACTTCTTCCTCAATCTCCTTCAATTTCTCCACAAGATTGGAACCGACATTTTCTGGCATTACCTTTTCAATTGATTCTTCTTCTTCTTACACCTTCTGATGTACATGATGAATTATTCATGTAACTTTTTCAGCTTCAGCCTGCAATTCCTCAATATTATCTGTGCGTTGTTGTTGTTGCGTGCTCAACACTGTTACTTATTGTTGCAATTTTTTCATCTCTGTTTCCTTAGCTATTTTCTGCACTAAGCTTCACTGATTCATCTCATTTTTCAGCTAAGTTACCTTTGTCTTAGTTGTGCGCAGCTCCTCTGTGACTTGCTCTAACTCTGCATAATCTATGAGTGCTGCCCAATCCTGAGAGACTTGATCGATATCTTTAGCACACACTGCTTCTACCTCTTCTATATTCTACGCGGCTTCCACTACTGCTTGCCTTATATTCTCCAACACCTCGGGGTGTGTGCTTGGTCTTACCGATGCCTTCATCTCTGCGATTTCCTTTCAGAGGTTTTTTTCTATCTCACCAAGTAAAGCGATCTTGGCTTCTGACACCATTTCCTCTATTATTCCTTCCTCTGCGAAGTTTGTACAAGCAAGTGCTACTGCCTCGTTGAGCATATGGTGATTGTCTTCCCATGTCTTAGTCTTATACTCAACCTCTTGTACTGCTTGTTTCATCTTATTAACACCTTTATTTGCAACCTTTGCCTGCTTAATTCGTGTGCCTTCTAGGACTTTTATCTCTACAACTACATCACTTTGTGTTTCATACACTTCAGCCATTTCCATTAACGATAAATCTATCGTTAGCTGGCCTATGTCCCTAACAACATCATTAAACTCTGGAGTTCCTAAATCAAGAACTCCTCCTGACGCCATCATTCTTATTGGAGGAACTGGAACAACTATTCCAATTGGTTTTACTTTTGAAGTCTTCAGTAGATCCTACGATTCAGTGTTTGGGGATGGACAGTCTACGACAAATTTAACATCTTCAATAGCTTTACACAAAACTTTGAGTAATCTGGTAACCGTACTTGAAAGCTCTTTTTGTCGCTCCTCTATGGTTTTGAAGCTTGTTTACACGGCTTCAGCTGTTGCCTCAGTCATAAGTTCTAGGTCATCACTATCCAAGCTGATGGTATTTGAGATTTTATCAACTTTTCTATTCTTCTTCCTCCTGGACTCCACCTGTTCCATCTCAAAGTCTTTTATTTTATTTTATATATCCTTGTCTATCAGAGTTGAGCCAGAATGATCTGTGTTGAGTCTAAATCCTTCGGCAGATTTTCTTCTTCATTTTCGTCATTAGGTGGTGGTGGTTGACTCTCTTGTCACTATTTTTCTTCTCCTTACACTAATTTCTGTTCTGGAACCAAGATGCGCTATTCATCCGACCATTCCTCCAACATTTCTGCAACATCTTTCTATGATATCATGATTTGCATCGGTAAGGATTGATGATGTGGGTCCTGTTGCGACTGCATGTTGACATGGTGTGCGCCAATCTCAAATATAACATCTTGGCAAAAGCATTGAACAGTTGCATCATCCAACCTGCACATGTTCCTTACCTAGTGCCTTATAGCCCCCCCATGCATAAAGAATTCAATGTTATTTTTTGTTTGTCTTTCCTTCATATTCTTGTCGAACCAAAGGTTTTAGTATCGCACTCCTTCGCAGTTCACCGACATATCTACCCCTTAATAGCTCGGTGGGTCGGGCCATGCAATGAACGAAATTAAGATTAACAACCAAGAGTAGTGAAATTACTTACCCTCATCCTGCACGTCAATGGAACCTTGCAACAATTAATTTAGCAAGAACTCACACCAATTGATACGAACTCCCTCTATGCAGAGTTCATCTAGTGCAATTTCTCCCGCAGTGCATTGGTTTGGGCGCATCTTGCGCAGTAACTTCGAGGCCAATACCTTCGCAACAAAGCGAACGATATAATCGTTGATGGAGGCTATCTGAAAGCCTCTTCTATCTCTTGTTATGTCATACTTCACCTTCATCCGTGAAGCTATCGATGCTTCTTGGTCCTTAGAAGTGGCATTGGGTCCATTCCAATGAATGGTAGGCCTATGATGAGTGCAATAAGTTCAATTTCCATAGGTATAGGCTTTCCAAGCCATAGGAAACCACCATGAAAGAACACCAATTGTCACATCCCCACCTTTTTACCCAAGAGAGGACGCGACTATTGCTGCTATTATATCTGGGCAAACTAGCCCCATGAACATATAATGAAAGGAATTGAACTAATAACATACACAGACACGTGAATCAATAACATAAAGTGGAATCAAATCCATTCCATTCATTCACATGTTTGTCTTAATTCATTAGTAAATGTAAATATAGAGATTTAAACACAAGAATACTTATCTTGGAAGAAAAGCTCGCCCCGCAACCAGCTATGTTGCTGCAGTGCTCCACCCAACCATAGGCCGGTGTACTCATCAATCTCTTAGAAACATTGCCACCCTCAAGCTGGGCATGATTTCCACAGGGAACTAGGGGACACAAACTTACACACATAAAAAAATACACAATTATGGGTTGAGGAAAAACAGTTTTGGCAACAAAATGAATTGCCAAGATGGGTGAAAACAACCCCCTAACAACGATTCAATTTCCAAGGATGTTTTGGCCATAACTTGGCCAAAACAAACTCAACAACACCCAGAAAATGGTGGTCTCTTCCTCAATCCACTGGGAATTACCAAAACAATTTCTAGCTTGGAAAATGATGGAGTAATGCAACAAAAATCGTGGGCTAAGAAACCCACCCACAAATCATTACCAAAACAAATTTCCCAGCCTGGGGAAATGAAGAAAACGGCTACCCAAGTGAGGGAAGCCACACACACAACAGACAAACGAACTCCACACATAGCTGGGAGGATCCCAACGGCTTCAGAGAGCCCCAACATGGATGAATGATGGGTGAGAAAAATGCCCAAGAGCCCCCAATCATGAAGGAAGAACATGACAGACCAAAAACATGGAGGAAAGTAGCTCTCCAATCTTCCACTGCATGAGGAAATGGAGAACGCCCTACAAGAGGAAAAATGCGGCTGCCCCTATGAGTGCATAATCCACTCCCCTCTTCCACGTGAAGGATAATGGGTGAAAACTCTCCCCTTGGGCATGCATGTGATCAAAGACTCACGACCCTACCAAAAATGACGGCTGCCCACACCTCCCACGCCCCAAGGAAATAACTACCCAACTAACTCCTTAGAGAATTAAGTGGGTGGTTGAATAAGACAAGAAAAGGTGAGTAAGACAAAAAGGTGGTTGATAGCTAGATGGGTTCTTCTCTTGACACGTGGCTTTTTCCTATTGTCTCAAGGTTTGAACATCCTCCCCCCCACTTATCCTTAGGAAATCATGCCCTCATCTCTTTAATGTTGCATTGACATAGATAGTTGTGGGTATTTCATTAAATTGCATATTTACATGATGTCCAAAATTAAAATGTGTCGGTTAGCACAAAACATTATCGACGTCAATTTTTAATCGCTGAAACATAAAACGATAAATCAATGGTGGGGATTTTTCCTTTAGATCCACACCATGATTAATTACAATATTTACATCATATATATCTAATTCAAATGGGGTCAAAACTGGGGTGTTTCACCAACAATTTCTTAACAAAAGTGCTTATCAGTATGATGCAGCCAAAATGTGGTATATATAATAGTGAAAATATGCTAGACTGTTCCAATCCTCTAGCCCACTCCTTTGGGACAAATTGCTTGGGAACATCTAGTGTGTCTTGCACAGTATCCATATAGTTCTTGCAATCCAGGACTTTCTTCTTTTTTGTTTCATGGTCAACAAAAGATAACTTCTGTAGGTTTGACTTGATGTCCATCGACACCTTCACTCTTGGCACCAACGGTGCTATTAGCAGGGCCCTTGTTTTCTTTGGTATTTTGAATTTCGATGCATCACTATGTTTGGGAGGAATGTAAGGTGGAAGCAAATTTCTTGTCTCTGAATCTTCATCCTCCAGTGGGGGTGGTACTGGGGTTGTCGATGCTTTTTCCTTCCTCTTTTGGTTACCAGTGCACTTACCCCATTTGGTTCCAGACAAACCTGGTCTTTCTGCATGCACTTTTCCCAATGTCCTAACGGGGTTTGGCTCCACCACTAGTGTGGTTTTTTCAATAGTGGGTGTTCTCTATGCAGTAACTGGTGCAGTCTGTTCAACAACTAACGAAATCTCCTCCTTTAGTGAAATTAACTAGCAGTATCATCCATGGCTATCATAGGCGATGCGGGCTCAAACTCAACTGTACATGTGCTAGAGATGGAAATGACCATGCTACGAAAAACTTGCTTCGGTTCTCAAGGTTGCATACAATCAAAAAATCTTCTCTCTTGCAATAGAATGAAATGAACTTAGGCGCAGAGGATAATTGTTGGAATATATTAAACCCACTCATAACTTAGGATAAAATAACTAATCATTATTTGATTCATTATTCACCCACTAGCTTAATTAGTTGGCATCCACTTGCACATTAAAGTCAATGCATGCCATCTATATCCTAGGAATGATTTATTTCTAATTATGGGTTCATCTTGACCACCTTTTGACCATCCATAATTAGTATACAGCACTTTACAATAGATTCTATTTTTCTATGGATAAGGTAAAGCTAGTCAAACTAGGAAACTGGGCGCTTTTGTTTCCAACCCATCCTTCATGACTTTTCCTCCATTTTCTAGGATTAGCATGTTTTTTCCATATCCTTGAAAACTCACTCATGATTTTTCCAACTCATGAGGTCTTTGATAGTGTTATACCTAAATCCTGCCACTATCATGTGATGAGATCCTTAACCCCTATGTTTGCCCTAAATCCCAAAACTTGGAGTGGAAACTTGCTCTGGATATCAATTCTACTTGAAAAAACCTAGCACCGTGCTTACCCTTTGGTTGATGAGCGGTAACTTGATCAGCATCGCCTGTGTCCTGTTATAGAGAAGAGGTGCCTCCATGGAAGTGCTTTGTCCTTGAGGCGGTTCTCACCTAAGCCGCTCTGTCATAAGGGAACAAAAGCGGTACCCTGGGTAAAATGGGAAAAAGAGAAGTTTCTCAAGGCTTCTAGATCTTGAGCCTCGTGTCCTCCCTTATCCCTATCAATATGGGTTAGTTGAGCTCGATATCCCTCTTGGTAGGATCTTAGAGCCACCTCACCCATAATACTCTTAACTATCCCTATCCATTGAGCCTTATAAATACAAGCTCATGTCCATAGTTGAGGGGGGCAGAAGAATAGTAGAGTTATGATGTTGAATTGATACCCTGGCGTAATCCATCAGAGAGCAATTGTGGAGCAAGTTGGAGCTATTGGGGATAAGGTGTTAGTCTTTTGAAGGAGTGTCTTGACACTAAGGCACATGGTTGTAAGCTCTTTCATTTATTTTCTAATGCAAAGTTGATTTCCTCCCCACATGTTTGTTGTGTAAATCTCGCATTAATGTTATTGGATTCCTTAGTCACTAATATGGACGTATAGCTGTTTTTCTGGTAGCTTTGATGTCTTTGTATGTTTGATATGTCTTACAGGTATACAGGTCTTTCGTTAGAGTTATATTCCAGGCTTCTATAACCTTCAGGGAAGGTCTTCAACCGAGTTATTCACTCATTTGTTCCGGATCTGAACCATTCAGACCAGAGGAACAACTTCTGTCCGCAGAAGGTGCATTATTCTTGATTACAAATCTGGCGACTCCACTGGGGATCAAACAAATTTCAGTTGATCTGATCTTCCTCAGTTCTTGAACCCTTGTCTGAATCTAGGCTCTAGTTTCTAACTCTATTCAATAAGATCTTCCATCTGACTTAGTGAATTTTGGTTTAAAACTTTCAGATCTAAACTATTTAAACCTTATATGCTCTCTTTTTACTATCAATTCATCAGTCTTTACCTTGATTTTATCAATTTTTAACTTGAATTCTCGTTCTCCTTGTGTTTTGGATCTATTCAGGGAACCGCACATGTGCTATTGGTAACAAGCGGCGCCACCACCTGAACTCTGTTAGCCATAAGCAGTGCCACCACCTGAACCTCGTTAGCTAGAAGCGGTGCTCATCCAGAACCACTCTATCCAAACCCCTCTAGTGCGGTGCCAGGTAGGCCTTGTTCCAGAACTTATTTTTTTTCATTTTTTGCAAAAAGTTGGATTTTGTTTGCTTTCAGCCCTACACTATCAGGCTTGTGTGTTTGAATCTATATGCCCATGGTTGAAATTCTGTGGTAAAAATTGGTTTGATTGAAGAATTCAAAAGCTAGATTAGGCTTGTTGATTGTTTGTGTGCTTTCATGCTTGTTGGTTGCAATTTTGAAAGGAATTTTTGAAAGCTTAGGTTTTAGATTAGATCTCTTTTCGTTTCATTTATAAAGACTGAAAGAAAAGCCACTTGCTTATCATCTTAATTTCATTTCTTCCATAGAGGAATTCTTTTTTCTTATTAAAAATAAATTTTTTTGATTGGGATTAGGTCATTATTATTACTGAGCATAGGGCATTGGATCTCTTATTAGCCTCACAAGCTTTCAGGTTCTCTTTGTTCTTTTGTCTCTCTTGCATTAGTACTATCTCATCAAAAGAAAAAATAGTGTAGTTTTAAGTTAGATCTATCTATGTTTAAAAGAAACATCGAAAAAATAGAGTGCATATGCATGTAGAGTTCTTGTTGTTTTTCTTTTAGGAAAAGAGACCCTTACCCCTTTGATTTCTTTCAAAAAGAAAAATGAGTTTAGAATATGTTACTTGTATTTGGATTTGATTTGTTCAAAGTAGTTGTTTGGGAATTTTTTATTTTCAAAACGAAAAGAAAATACTCTCTTTCCCTCCCATAAGTAGGCATACCAAGAACGATAAAGTGAAATATTTGCATCTACATTTTGCATGGTTTTACTTTTCTATCAGAATTCCATGCATTCACCTAACCGTCCACTTTAAAATTAATGGTAGTTATAGGCTTAAATTTTACGTAGCAATTTGAGTGATAGGCTAGAGACGTGTTGGGGCGTCATCAAGCCTAGGAGTTGTCATTACTTGTCTGCATTACATCCCAGAACTCGCGCGGTTCTTCCATGTACCATCGGTATATCGAATGGCCTTTCACGTACCCTTGAGGTATATAGAAAGGTACTTCATGTACTAGATTATATATAGGAAGGACCTTGTGAACGGTTATGCATTAGACAACACTACTACCGATTTGAGCTCCCATGTACCTTCCGTATATCGGGAGACCCCACTAGGATACCTTATCTATCTGAGAAAAACCCTTTGGCCATCTTGCTTGGATCCATACACCAAAAACAGCATTCGGGGAGATTAATATGCATGTACCCTTTAGGTATATTGCGAGTGGCACCTTCTTGACAACCCTGGTGAGAGACCTGACTATCTGAACTCCTCCTGTCATTTAAGTGTGCTTGTTTGACCTATAGCTTGAGTAGGGAATTTTTGGTGTGTTTTTTAGTTTTGAGACCCTAGGTTAGATAGGAACTATACAAACTAGTTGAATTAAGACAGTCCAGAAGAGTACGAAGATTGCCACCTGATTTTATTCCTGTTTCAGGAGAAAATCCTATGGAAGCTATCGACCAAGGAGCTGCTACCAACTCCCAAGTGGGAGAAAATGTGGTTGCAGAAAGCGGAGATCCATATCCTTTGCAAGGTCCTCCCTTGGTCCAACAAACTTCTAGGGGAAATATCCCGTTCCATTCTCCCATGGAAGGTCATGTTGATGATACCACCTGTCTAGATTATGGTCCCAATGCTCCGTTTTGGGATACCTCTATGGGTTAGGTCATTGCTTCGTTTGGCACCCATCCAACCTCTTCTAAAGATATTTCACCAAATGAATAAGAATGTAGACAATACCAAGAAGATATTCTTCGTGCAAGAGAACTAGACAAGAAAATATATAGCATATTGGGTACACCACCACCTCGTTCAACAGTTTTTCCTCATAATCCGGATCTCTGGCCTATGGGATATCGCTCACTTGCTGATTCTATGAAACCCATTCAACCTATTCTAGATTGCAATGTGACTCCACATAATCCAGTTCAAACTACCAACCCCACCACCTCCCATATTATGTATGTTCCAAATCCTCCCGGGTCTTCCACACCTGGGGCACAACATTCAATTCCTGTTTCATCAATACCTTCTATTGCCAAGGGGTAACCCTGGGCACAACCTACATTACCTGTCACTAGAATTGTATCTAGTCATGGACAGACCTCTAGTATAGAGCGATCTACAGTTTATGTCCCTCCTACTCACACAAATGTGGTTAACCCCCCATCCAGTATAGGTCAGCCCTTTGGGGCACAACTTATAACCAATCAAACCTCTTGGGGGTATGGTTACACAGCAAATCAAGTACCTGTAGGAAATGCCAATTACCGTCCCAACCTTACAGTAATTCCTTATGCTGGAATTCCATATCCTAGTGATAATTTCACACCATGGGGGAAACCTAACTGGTCTTACATGCCAGCTATGGGGGGGATACCTATACATACTGCGAGGGGTGTCAGAGGACCACCTTATGGAGGTCCTCCCCCTGGAGGGCTTGGTGGATTTCCTCCTTATGGTCTTGGTGGTCCTGGGGGGCCTAGTGGCTTCCCTCCTAACAGTCCCGGAGGGTCTGACGGCCCTCCTCCTAGTGGTTTCGAAGCCTCCGAAGGTTTACCTACCAGGGGTCCCAGAGGGTCAAGTGGTCCACCTCCTGGTGGTCTAGGTGGTCCTGGTGGTCCTAGAGGCCCTAGTAGTCCTCCTCCTAGAGGCCCCAATGGTCCTAACGGTCTCAATCCTAGAAACTAGCCCCCTGCGAGTGGATCTTTTGGCGGTTTTTCATCACAACAACCTATCTACCAGTATACTTATGGTCCTACTAGTACTTATATGCCATATCAATACTACCAGTACATGGAACCTAATCACCAGTTACCTTTCCTAGCAACTTTGGACTTGTCTGATTTGTCCAAGTTGATTAATGATCCCATTCGACATAACCCCTTGTGGCCTCCTATTCCGGTAAAGTTACCATTGGACATTCCAAATTTCAATGGGAAGCAGGGAGATGATCCCAAAATCCATGTCATGACATTCCGTTTGTGGTGTTCTTCGAACTCCCTTATCGATGATTCAGTTCGTTTAAGACTCTTCCAACGAACTTTGACTGGTACCACCGCAAAATGGTACATTGAACTTCCGTAACATTCATTTGTGGATTTTGGTTCTTTGGCAACTGTCTTTCTTACACACTTTTATCTTCCTATACGTTATGAAATGGGTACATATCTCTTAAATTCTCTACAAGAGAACACCTCCACCCACATATCTGATCGTATCCATGAGTGCAGAAGGCGGAGAAGACTTATTAAGGCTTGTATCTCAGATCAGTTGTTAGCTGATTGGTTTACTAAATATTTGTTGCCTCCAATCACCTGAGATGTGGCTGTGGGCGCTGCCATTACTGAAGATCAAGCCATTAGTCGAGCCCAATATTTAGACTTGGTATATTCCCAGTCCGAAACATTGTATGACTTGATCCCTCAAGCTCCTCGCCCAAGCACCGATCCTGCTAAGCCACCAACAGAAACCCCTTTTGATGGGATTTTTGGTTCAATCCAGTCCCCGTCGACAACAAAACCTGCCAAGCAACCCCAAACATCCACCCCTACTCCTTCAACTCTCAAGGTTTCCGTCGAGGTCAATTCCATTAAAGTACTCAAGCGCCTGACAACAATAAAAAGAAAGGTAAAGCTAAAAACAAAAAACCTGGAAACCAACAAGAGAATCCAAAACCAACCATCAACGAGAATGATAAAGGTAAAAGAAAAGCAAAATATCCATGTCTGCTATGTGGAGGTGACCACTTCACGAAAGAGTGTCCTCGTCGTGAAGAAATCACTCAATTTTTGAAAACTAATCCTGCTACCGTAGTCCTCACGGATCCTTTTCCCTCTCAACAACAACTGATAGACCACATGTCTAATCAGGGAAACTCTAGTTCTTCAAAGGAAATTTACATGATGTCCTCATACACTATTAGTTTGAAAACTCGAAGTCAGAGTTATGAGAAACCCATAGACAAGAAAGAAGACAATTCTTCTTCAGGAAAATCTCCCTCTACTGGTTCTTTCGAGTCCTCGTCTACTGTTCCCCTAACCATCGAGAAACCTAATCTTGGCATGGTTTTGCATCCACCCAAGAGTACTCTTCGGAAGGCTATTTTTAATCCTAATGGAAGAGCTGCCCAATTTTATAATGTAGTTGAAGATCTTGCTCAGGCACCATGTGCAATGTCTACATTGGAAGTACTCCAAAGTTGTCCTACACAGCGCAAAAACTTGTTAACTGCGTTAGGATCTTTAGACCCAGACAACACTAATTTGATTCATTTCAATGTCGAGAACTATAAGTCTAGACTACCTCACAAACTCGCCTTCCAAATCATAATGAAAGTAGTCAGAAAGAAGGTCTTTCGAACTATCTTAGACGAAGGATATTCAACTTCGGTTTTGTCCCTGTCTTGTTGGAAAGCTATTGGCTCTCCCGAGCTTGTAACATCACCAACGACTCTAAAAGACTTTTATGGATGAGGTTTTGAGCCCCATGGTCTCATACCAGCCCTTTCAATCGAGCATGGGGGCAAAGCTATTTCTATTCAAGTGGAAGTAGTAGATGCCCCATTAGACTACAACCTCCTTTTAGGAAGAAATTCGTTTTATGCCATGACTGCTATCGCTTCGATGGTATTTTGAACTATCCAATTTCCGCATCTAGGGAGGATTATCACCATTGACCAGCTCAATTTTTGTACATCGGATGTTACTACCTCTATGGATAATAACATCCCTATATTAGGCTAGTCCCCTCCTCCTTACTAGTCGATTGGGGTAGGCATGCTGAAGGATTCATCCCTTATGGGGATTTTGTCATCAACTCCTCCTAACACAGACACATCGAGAGTAAATATGATTTCATCATTTTATTATGATCCAAAGGGAAAAAAAATTGTTGAGTCCACCTCGTTGAGTCTGCATGAAGAAATATACAACGTTATCCAAACCCTTTCCAATGACCACATTGATGAGCTTCATTTGGTGGCTTCGGACCCTTACCACCTGCCCTACTAGTTATAAGCATCTCTTCCTATTATGGATTATCTATCCAAGACTTTTCCTTCCGATGATTCCATTATGGATATCATGAGTACGAATGAGCCTATCTGGGAGGATCATCATCATAGATCCTCGTTCCTCCCCAACACCAGTTCAGTAGACCATGATTTTTCATCCCTCTTTTCCACTGATATTGTAAACACACCTCAAACTCCTATATTGTTGCAAAACACAGATTCTGAAGGAAACCTATGCAACATTACTCAAACAAATCCAATTGGCATATCAACCAAGCCTGGTACCCTTAAGCATGTTCATGTTGGGCAGAACTGCTCAGCAGAAGAATTTGAAGCATACCACACACTTTTCAAAGAATTTTGAGATGTTTTTGCTTGGTCTTACAAAGAAATGTCGAGGATAGACCCATCCATTGTGGTCCACGAAATAAAAACCTATCCCACTGCAAAACCTATCAGGCAAAAACTAAGGCAAGTCGACCCACGAAAATCCGCAGCTATCAAAGCTGAAACAGAGAAACTTCTCAAAGAAGGGTTTATTTATCCTGTACCCCTAATGGAATGGGTGTCAAACATTGTCCCTATCAATAAAAAGCAGGGCACCATTAGAGTCTATATCGATTTCAGAGATTTGAACAAAGCTTGTCCCAAAGACAACTTTCCCACTTCGCATATCGACCAGATTATCGACAACTGTGACAGAAGTGTCATCTTCTCATTTATGGATGGATTTTCTGGTTATAATCAGATTGAGATTTTACCCACTGATCAGCACAAGACGGAATTCATTTTCCCATGGGGAACCTTTGCATACAGGAAGTTACCATTCGGCCTGAAAAATGTTGGATCCACGTTCCAGCATGCTATGTCCTATGCATTTCACTATATAAAACATATTGTTTAACCGTACCTTGATGACCTCCCTGCTCATTCATAGTGATGAGAGGACCATCTTGGTCATCTTAGAGACATTTTCCTAAGATGTCGCCATTATAACATACGGATCAATCCTCATAAATGTGTTTTTTGCATTGAGACAGGACACCTGTTAGGTTTTGTGGTTTCTAAGGATGGCATCTAGATAGATCCATTGAAAATTGCCGCTATTTTAGCTCTACTAGCCCCAACCAATATTCTAGAACTCCAAAGTTTGCAAGGGAAGGCAAACTTCCTCCATCGTTTCGTGTGCAATTTTGAAGAGAAAACACATGGTTATACGTGTCTCCTTAAGAAGTACACTCTCTTCTTTTGGGACAACCAAGCCCAATGAGAATTTGATAATCTCAAACACGCTCTAACTCATTCCCTGGTGATACACCCCCCATATTATTCAAAGGATTTTATCTTATACATTGCTACCTCCACTACTACCATCGCTATGGTTTTGGTGCAGGAGAATCCCGACGGTCAGGAGCACGTGATCTACTATGCTAGTAAAAATCTCATGGATTCCAAAACTCGATATTCATGCATGGAGAGATTAGCATTGGCCATGGTCATTGCTGTTCAAAAATTTTGTCACTACATTTTGCTCCGCACAACCACCGTATTGGCAGACCAGAACCCTATGTATTACATCTTGACTTGTCAGGTGCACGGGGACAAGTACTTCAGATGGATAGTCATCCTACAAGAGTTTGATCAGAATTTGCCAAAGCTACATCAAATAAATCCCTGGTCTTTTCTAAGCTCATGTGTGATCTTCCCTGTGCTTTGACGGAATCTGAGCCCAGTGATTCATTCCCGGATGAATTCCTATTCCTGATAAGCACTACTGACCCATGGTATGGAAATTTTCTCATTTATCTCTAGACACAAAGATTTCAGCCTGCTATATCCCGTGATAATCACCGCCGTATCCGTCACCATGAAAAATACTACCTCATCTTGAATGACACTTTGTATAGACGCGGTATTGATTCCATTCTCCGACAATGCCTTACCCATGAGGAAGCTGAACAAGTTTTGAATGATTGCCACTCTGGAGCATGTGGCAGTCATCTATCTAGGATGGCTACAGCCCAAAAAATCCTTTGCGTTGGGTATTTTTGGCCTTCAGTCTTTAAATATTGTCATGAGGCTATTAAGAAATGCCCACCCTGTCAACATTTTTATCCGAAAAAAGCGCACTCATCCTGCTCCGCTACACCCCGTCATTGTCGTTGGCCCTTTCTCCAAATTTGGGATCAATTATATGCATTGTAAGCCTACCTCAGCCGGGGGGCATGGTTACATCATCGTAGCTATTGATTATTTTACAAAATGGGCTGAGGCCATGCCTACATATGCATAGGACGGTAAGACTGCCACTCTCTTCATGTTCAATCATGTGATAGCAAGATTCAGAGTCCCACAGTCCATAGTTACTGATCACGAATCACATTTCCATAATCAAATGATGGAGGAACTAAGTCCCAAGCTAGGTTTTCATCATGAAAACTCTACGCCCTATTATCCACAAGCTAATGGTCAGGTCGAGGCCATTAACAAAGTTTTGAAAACGATGCTTCGTTAGATGGTTGGAGACCATAAATCCAACTGGAACCATATTGTTTTCTCCGCTCTTTGGGCCTACAGTACTCCGTTGAAAATAGCTACTAGTTTCACACCTTTCCAGCTTGTCTATGGACTAGAATTTGTCTTGCCGATTCAATGTCAGATTCCATCCTTGAAACTTGCCGTCAAACTTCTCCCAGAGACTTTCAAGGCGCAGTATGACAATTATGTCCAACCTCATGCCTTTAATGAGGGTGACCTAGTCTTGACTTATCATCAGAGATATGACAAACTAGGGAAAGGGAATTTCGAATCCATGTGGTATGGTCCTTTCATCATTTCCAAATTTTTAGAGAAAGGGGCCTACGAGCTTATGGACTATGATGGAATACCCTTAGGAAAAGCTCGCAATGGGTTGTACCTAAAGAGGTACTATGCCTAGATCTCTCTTGGATAGTATCTTGTATATATGTATATTACTTGACTTGTAGTGTGCTTAAGTATTTTCAATATGGTTTTGAGTTTAGTGTCTATATCTGTTTATACCATGTTTTTGGTCGTGTAGAGCAGATGGCTTTCTACGGCTTTGCTGATGGTGCTTGCCGCCACACCTTGAATCTTGCCTCAGCTGCTTGGGTTCTCTATTCCCCAGCTTATGATTTGGTCAGTTCAGGAGCGGTTTTTATTGGTCCCGCTACCAAATATATCGTTGAGTATCGAGTAGTCAAGGGTCTTCAAACAGAAGCTACCTCCCAAGATGTTCATCACTTGGTAGTCTTGATGGACTCACAACTAGTGGTTTGTCATCTAAACCATGTTTACACCATTAGGAATCCTGTGCTTCTCCGTCTCTTCTAGAGGGTACGTTTATTAGAAAGGTCATTTGAAACCATCACCTATAGGCATATCCCTAGGGAACATGATGCAGTTGCTGACTCATTGGAAAAATACATCCTAGACTGGCATATTTCCCATTCAGGACATGAAAATCAAACATGGTTCACTATAAATAAACTATAAAAGACACATAAAACTCATATAAAATACATTCACCATTTGAGACATATAAACACCAAGGTAGAATTCTGTATATATATATATATATATATATATATATATATAAACATGTTTTACAAAAAATAGGTCATGAGACCTCATCTGAAGCACTCAGGATTTCAGGTAAAAAATCATCATAGAAAATTCCTGAAGCTATCTAGTAGCTTTCAGTTAGGACTGCCACAGAACATGGTCCAATACACTTGAGTCTTGGCCAACCCATTAGATTCACTTCGGGTGAGACTTCAGGCCGCTTTGCGGTCTGTCGCCGAAAGGGCCAGTGGATTAGGGGTGTTGTTGATTGATTACAGTAAACCCGGGTCTGCCCATGCAATCAACACCCTCTAAGCCTCATGCTTTGGGGGGCATTGTATTATACCTAAATCCTGTCACCTTCATGTGATGAGATCCTTAACCCCTATGTTTACCCTAAATCCCAAAACTTGGAGTGGAAACTTTCTCAGGATATCAATTCTACTTGAAAAAACCTAGCACCGCACTTACCCTTTGGCTGATGAGTAGTACCTTGCTGAGCACCGCCTGTGTCCTGTTATAGAGAAGTGGTGCCAACATGGAAGTGCTTTGTCCTTGAAGTGTTTCTCACCTAAACTGCTCTGTCATAAGGGAACAAAACAGGTACCCTGGGTAAAATGGGAAAAAGGGAAGTTTCTCGAGGCTTCTAGATCTTGAGCCTCGTGTTCTCCCTTATGCCTATCAATATGGGTTAGTTGAGCTCGAGATCCCTCTTGGTAGAATATTAGAGCCACCTCACCCACAATTCTCTCAACTATCCCTATCCATTGAGCCTTATAAATACAAGCTCATGTCCATAGTTGAGGGGGGGAGAAGAATAGTAGAGTTATGCTGTTGAATTGATACCCTGGCCTAATCCATCAGAGAGCAATTGTGGAGCAAGTTGGAGCTATTGGGGACAAGGTGTTAGTTTTGTGAAGGAGTTTCTTGACACTAAGGAACATGGTTGTAAGCTCTTTCATTTATTTTCTAATGAAAAGTTGATTTCCTCCCCACATGTTTGTTGTGTAAATCTCACATATATGTTATTGGATTCCTTAGTCACTAATATGGACGTATAGATGTTTTCCTGGTAGCTTTGATGTCTTTGTATGTTTGATATGTCTTACAGATATACAGGTCTTTAGTCAGAGTTTTATTCCGGGATTCTATAATGTTCATGGAAGTTCTTCAACCGAGTTATTCACTCATTTGTTCTGGATCTGAACCATTCAAACCAGAGGAACAACTTCTGTCCATAGAAGGTGCATTATTCCTGATTACAAATAGATTTGGTAAGTGCTTTAGCCACCTATGGGGGTTTGCTATATTTTGGTAAGTCAGCCTTTTTGAGCTTTATGAGTTGTCTCCATACAACTCGATTTTCCTATGAGGGATGTAATATTTATGTACACTATTATTCATCATTATTCAATGGAAGGATACACACCAATATTCATCTCTTCATTCATGTGATTCAATCTATTTTCTTCTCTCTAGTTTTCCCGTGTATGCTTGTGAGTATTCTTAGTAGCAAGATCTATTTCCTATGCTTATTCTTAGAATCATTGCTCATATCATTGATCTATTATTTATACATTGTATCAGAGCAGCAATTTTGATCAAGTTCTACAAAGTTGAGGAGCGCATCCAGTCTCCTATCCCTCTCTGAAGAAGAGCTTGTCTAGCTTACAAGATTTTCTCCTAGTTTGTTTTTCAGGTTGAAGAGAGTTTCTTCTTGAGAAAATCAATTCATCAATATGGATTCTCCTTCATCAATCATTCTTACTCCCTTCAACTACCATGATTGG
The DNA here is from genome assembly GCA_001517045.1 of Pseudotsuga menziesii. Taxonomy (NCBI): domain Eukaryota; kingdom Viridiplantae; phylum Streptophyta; class Pinopsida; order Pinales; family Pinaceae; genus Pseudotsuga; species Pseudotsuga menziesii. Next base: position 75,924 of record LPNX011071926.1, read on the forward strand.
AAATGCAAAATCTCCATTCTATTGCACAGTAGAGGATTGTGCAGAGTCACTCTAGCTTTGGAGAATGGGCCCAATGTTGTGATTGAGAAAGCTAAGTGGCACAATAGGTTGGATGAAGCCTATGGATTTATTTGCCTCTCTATTTCTCCTGTTCTAATCTTTCATCTAGATGGTTTGACCACTCCAAACCAAGTATGTACTCAACTGGAGTCTCTCTTTGGAGTTCAAGATGAGCTAAGAGCACATCAATAGGAGATTGAGTTATTCTCACTGAGTCCAAGCAATTTAGAATCTCTTGAGGGATTCTTCACCAATTTCAAGTCAATTTTTCTAATGCTCAAGAAATGTGGGATTTATAAAGAAGATGATGAATCCATTCTTTCAAAATTGGGTCCTGATTACTCAGTTTTTGTGTTTACTTTTCATGCTACTAGGCTTGTTGTTCCTAAGTTGAAAATGCCTTCTTTAAATTATTTTCTTGATTCACGAACAAAGAAGAAAGATAAATTGATCCATATAGGTGTCCTTAATTCTCCCAAGATCAAGGATCATGCTTTCTTGGTTCAAGGAAAAAATAATTTCAAATCCAAACAAAAGCAAATTGTGAAGAAGCCAAAGTCAGAAATTGAAGATGAAGATTCTTATGAAGATTTAATGAAGCAAGTTAAGAATAAAGGGAGCACATCCAAGTGTTCGTATTGCAGAAAGGGTTTTCATTCAAATAAGAATGGTTTCAAGAATAATATGGACATCATGTCTCAGCTTCTTGAGAAGCACAAGATCGAAGTTCCAAAAGAACTAGAAAAGCCTATTGATTCCTCATAAGAATGTCAAACTGTGCAGTTCCAAGGTGATATAACTTATGCTTTGAGTGCCAGATTTATCTCCTTTCCTCATGTCTCTGATATAGATTTAGTCTTTGATATATCAGAATCATAAATATCAGATCCTTTCTTTGATGATCCTCCTCTCAGTCTACTAGATTCATCTCCCAAAAATTGTGATTTTTCACTAGATATTGACTTGTCTTTGAGCAGCTCTTCCTCACAAGATTGTACATCTGATTTAGAATATTGTTTTTAGGATAATATGCATGTCATGACACATATAATACCATCATATGTACCATCTACCATACCTTTGAATAATCCTAAGACTATACAAATCCCAAGTTCACTAGTTTCTTCCTCATTGGTCTCTTATGCAGTGATATATACCTTTTGAAGTCTTTCCTATCTTTTAGTGGCTGGTTATTCATGTCCTTAGTAATATTTGGAATGATATTAAATATGTTTGGATGTTTTATAAACACTTATGGTTCAGATCTTATGCCCATCCATCATTCATATTTTTACACCTATCAGTTTTCCCTAGTTGCTCATAATTTTCCTAGTCTAGCCTTATATCCTCATGGAACCACTGAAGCCTTTGTCTTTGCTGTTACATATGCTAATATTTATGATATATCAGAGTTTTATCAAACTCATATCAGATCTATATAGGTGCTACATCAGATTGGAATATTGACATGTGATTCACATCACAATTTTGCAGCTATTCAAGGAATTGGGTGTGAAATAAATTGTCTTAATTTTTGTACTCTTTGAGAAGGAGTGTGCACAGATCTCTTTTCCATTTCAGATTATGTTTGCATATCAGAGTTTGAAAGAATAAATAATCATTCATATAATTCTCCTACTTCATCAGATGATGAGATACAAGGAGTCTCTCCTCTTCCTTCTTGCAGGTTCTACACTCCAACGCATGATCATGGAGTTCATGATTTCTTCAGCAAGTATTCCATCAAGAAGAAGTTCACTCAGCTCATTCAAGTGAAGATAAGGATATGTTGAAGACACATGATTTAAAATTTTTGTGCCTTGTCCTTTCTTGAAGGAGGATTTTCCCCATGTGGTTTTTCCTCTTTCCTCACTTTTCTGGACATAATAATTGTTAAAGAATGACCATAGCCTTGTTGTTGGTCCCTCTATGTACCTATGTATTTTTTGACATACCATCATAAATTCAGACTTATAGCGGGGTGTTGGAATATATTAAATCCACTCATAACTTAGGATAAAATACTTAATTATTATTTGATTAATTATTCACCCACTAGCTTAATTAGTTGGCATCCACTTGCACCTTAAAGTCAATACATGCCATCTATATCCTAGGAATGATTTATTTCTAATTCTGGGTTGATCTTGACCACCTTTTGACCATCAAGAATTAGTATACAACACTGTTATGGAGAGAAATTCCTATGGCTTGGGGTACCACAATAGACATCTTGACTCCAGAAATCAATCCTTCCCAATATGCAATAGAAATTAAATATCTAACACTAAAGGATCAGACCTCGTACCTTATTCCGGACGGTTGAAGTAGATCCCTGTTGAGCTTTCCAACTTCAGCTTGAATTGATAGATTACTTCCTCAACAACAAGTAAACAATACAAGCATACTATATATATTGGTGTTAGATCTATTCTAGCATATATAATCAACAATGTATAAGCATTTGAAATCACCCATGGATGAAATATTCATTCAAACATACATTATTGGACAGGAAAAGATATTTCTATTAATATAAAATCAGAGATTACAATGGATACAACCTCTATCGGCAAATCTGTGAATCAGAGAAACTGAATCCCCCACTTGGGTCTCCACCACCTCAATCCTCCATCTCTCAATAGAAAGCTCACAAGCAAAAGGCAAGCTTGGGAAGAACACAAATGTGCTCCAAGGGACAAAGGGATGCAGACTCAAGCACAAGTTCTGGCAACAATGGACTATAGTTTCTTTGCTCTCAATTCTCTCATATGCCTTCAATGTACCAAAGAGTTCCTTATATAGCTTTTCAAAGGGGTAATGAAAGGTCGAATCCGAGCGATCTCAAGGCATATGGAAGGCTAAGAGTCAAGTGAGTTGGATCCATGTCGAGGAAAACTCCAAAAGGATTTGGATTATGCACACATCTCGATGTACATGGTTTTAGGGGTCAAACCCGTGTATATACGCGATTATAGGTTTAAAAGTCGCGTGTATTAATTTTCACATGCTTTTAGGGATGGTCAAGAAAACATCAAAGGACAAAAAATGGTCCAAGGGGTCTAAGGAGTCTACAGAGGGATAGGGGAAGGCCATACAAGTGTGATTCACCTGGAGTGGTAAAATCAGCTATAACAGATGCCCCCTAATGTGTGAGGTCAGAGGAATCATATGATGGCCGAAATACATTATAATTCCATCCCAGAAGTGGAGTGATGAAGGATCCCAAATGGAAGACCAGCCACCCAATCAGCATAGTACAATGATACAACTCTGCACATAACTGCAAATACATATAGCAATTCCAGATACATAAGAGTACAATGTCCATGAATAGGCATGATACAAGATATCACATAAGTGGTCATCGCCACATACAATATACATAGATCAGAATCTCCATGATGAATATATACAAAGGATCATGATCTCCATAATGGCTGAAGATATACAATGGATCAAAATCTCCATAATATCTAGAAATGTCTCACATATACTGGAATCAAGTCACGAGAGCTGAAATCTCATGAACACTGGCACGATCAAGGAGGTAGCATATAAGAGATGCCACCAATCTGGAAAGTCTTCTACACAAACCGTTACGAGTACATGTCCTACTATGTGAATAGAGGTGTCGAGGTCGAACATAGTAGTCCATCGTCTGATTACTGGTGATTGATGTATACCGTTAACAGACGCGAGATCACCCACCGATAATGAAAATGGGAATCAAGGTACTAGAGTGCAAACTAACAAGTGTGAATAAATGTGTTGAGGTCGAACACTTGAGAGGATCCATCGATCAGGGGACATTGATGTATTTCCAAAGACTGTTGATGGCGAGAGAACCTACCACTGATGACTGCAAGTCTCAGGGCACTCAAAAATGACTCTAGATTCCAATCCCGGAATAAATGATTTGAAGTTGATGGGATGAAATCCACTGGAAGGAGGGAAATAAGGCATCCCCCATCATCCAACATGAGGTACTCAGCAAAGTTGTATAATGTGGAAGGACTTGATCATAAGGTGCACGAACCAGTAACTGTATCGGGAATGGCCAACATGCAAAGTCAATATAAATGAGGAATGGCCGACTCAGGTTTCAACTTCCTTCGAACAAGAGCATAATGGCGAATGGTGACTTACATAAAGGCAACATAGACTCGATATACAAAAATGAGACATCTTTGCGACATAGGAGGCATCGACAGAGGCTCCATGGGGACTGGAAGCATAACCAGTCGGTGGAGATAAACTCAGATAAATGAGTACAGCTCTTAAATTCAAACTATAAACCCAACCAACGGATGTGATATATAGTGCTCTGTTCGAAGGTGACATGAGTCGACAACTGCCAAAGACAACATCTTTCCTTGTCCGGCTTTTTGGTTTTTTTATTTTTTTGGACTTTTTCAAATATTAAAAATCTTGAAAAAGAATAAAACTACTTTATAGTTACAAACTACGAGGAGACGAGTGTCATAGGGGAAAACAAACTAGTTCCAAGTAGTGGAACATACCTATGCTCAATGCAAGGATACATGTGTAGGATAGAGACACTCGGGGGGAAATCCCCTCCCGGTAAACATTGGGAATCAAGTTGCAAAGGATATATAAAATGGCTCTGCATGACTAGACATGAGACAAGCTCGGCCTATATGGCTGAAACTCAATGTCATGGAAGCCGGCATAAAGCTCAACAAGGCAGGAAAAGCTCATGATATTGCAATTACAACTTGACATAAGGGAGTCCTGTGGGAAATAGGCCAGCAAAAGATCAAGAGGAGTATGAGGCTCTTGCGAAATTTCATGGCAATACTATACAACGGACTCCCACACCCTAAGGGACAAAACGTCAGCATGGGCACCAAATGAAAATAAGGCGCTAACTAGGGTACCCATGTAAGGTCAAGCTCTACCACTCATATCATGCCACTTCTAAAACAACAAGAAGGTTCTGTGACATAATAGAGTGGGTTCGTACCTAAGGCTATAATGAAACGGTCATAAGGTCATGCAAAATGCAAACGGTGATAAAACCTAACCTATATACTAGTTTAGACATGATACCTGAGATCGGCACAAACGGGTCAATCCAACGGCTGAAATGACACTCAAAAAGGTCTCCTACATCATAAATTAGGTCAAAAAACGGTCCAAAATGATTAGAAATAGTCCAAACTATAGGAAAGGGGGTAAAAATTTTCAAAAATTTGAAAATTTTCTATAAATAGTAAAAAATTCAAAACATTATAAAACATTTGAAATTTTTACCCAATTGAGCTCAGATTTTCAACAGTGAATTCTAGGAGATCCAGCCGACAGAATCCACTACCGTTTCTTCCAGGTACTTACCCATGCTCTTCTCTTCCATTTTGATGCAATTTTTATCAAATTCCATGGTGATTTGGGATTTCTAGGCCAATCCAAAATAGGCGCTGCGGCCCACGCGGAAATCAAGGGTTTTTCCGCGTATAGGGTTGGATATATGTGGAAAATTCCCTCATAGTCGCGTACATACACAGTTGTTTGGCAAACAGTCATGTATGCGGCCGTGCATGAGGTTTTTTAAGTATTCTAATGGGCAAAATTGCAATTTTTTGTGCAGGATGGTCCTAGAATGGAGAGAACATGAACATGGTGATGTAGAGGAGGCAGTAAGGGCTGATCTAATGGCTCATCAAGCACTACGTGCATGTGGGCTCTACAAATTTTGGTGTCTTGGTGGCTTAAGGGCCAAACCATAACTATTGTAGATGCTGGTGGATTACTGGGATCCAAACTCAGAGTCATTCCAGATAGATGGGATGTCCCTCACCATAGAGGTGGAGGACATATACTTTATTACTGGACTTTCTCGATGGGGGGAAGTAGTGAACCTATGTTATCACAAGCCCGGAGGTGGCCTGACTATAAATGAGTACATTGCGGTGTACTGCTATCCGTACACGGAGAAGGTGGGGAGTGAGATCCCTACTAACTCCATACAGGTGCTAGGCCTAAAGGCCATCCTACTGAAACTGGGCAGGATAGCAGGGTTGGCTTCACTCCACCAGGACTCGTGGCCTCTGATGTTCTGTGCAGTGGAGTGCATGAGACCCACGGTAAATAATTAGAGCACCACACTAATGAGCAACATGAAACATCAGCTCAGTGAGTGTAAGATGGGAAGAGTGCGAAACTTCAATTTCAACAGCATATTGAGCACATGTTTCTTCAAGCGTGTTCTAGGATTGAGCCCCAGAGTTGATGTTCCTCTACATGGGGTTTGAGATCTGGCCCAACGACATTGGGCGGATTTGATGTGCAGACTGGGGGGAGGTAGGGTGTCCAACCCCTATCCAGCTGATTTCTTTCCGTGGTGGTGATCATAGATAGTTGCCATCGATGACTACCCCTATGCGGGGATAGATTTTCAGGGGGACCCGGACATGTCGCTACCAACAGGATCGGCATACGGTGACATAGGTAACGAATCTTGACCCTCTCTTTAAATTTTTTAGTTATTTAATTTTTTTTGTGTTTTCTGATTATATGGAATCAAAAGACATGTTTTTGGGTGACAATACATAGTGACATCTACCATATGCATGCAGATGTGGGACCACGGCGGCCTGAAAGCTTCCCTCGTCACAGATGGAGGGGAAGAGGAGATGATATCATAGGTGTGGATGCAGAGCGGATGCTCCAGAGCATTCATACCAACTTTGTTAGGCTGACACACAGAGTTCCCATGGCGCAAGTTGAGGACTTGCCTAAGGCTATGCAGTGCCAGGTGGTGGGTGTACCATGAACATGGGTGCGATTATTCCGATGGCTAGCTAGAGCTGTAGTGACATTCCATGATCACAACCTCCCTCCTCTTCCACAGGCTTAGAGACCTGGGAGTGACACATTTTGTATTAGCGTGTATTATATTTTGGTGGCTTGAGAGCCCCATTTTTGTATCATGACACTATGTATTACCACATTTTGGATGTTTATAATTTTTTTTACGATGATCGGTTTATTTATTTACATGTGTAAAAATTTGTGTTTGTGATGAATTTATTGTGTATGAAACAAATTCCAATCTAACACGTAGTTAGCATATGATTCAGCAACTTGATTATTCATTCTTGGAATTTGTATGTATGTTATATTGTCAAATTGTCGTTCTAATAATCTCACACGTAAGAATCTTATTAATAACGTTGGATCTCTAACATGGTACAAACCATTAAGCTGTGACACTACTAACTCCGAATCAAGACGTACCTCAAGAGAGAGAACGCCATGTGAAATGGCATCCCGTAGAAGCTCAATAACAACAATATATTCAGCAACATTGTTTGAATATGGCCGTAGACATATGCCCCCTGAAGACAATACCTAACCCATAGGAGTATAAATCACCCAAGCAGTAGAGGTTGAGTGTTGAGTGTGACGGCTTGCACCATCCGTGAATCCTATGTAGGTGGAAGATTCCATTGACATCTACCAAAATAAATGGAAACTAATCACAAACCAGATCACTATAAGAAAAAGACGTAACTATGCAAAACCGTACAATAATATACAATAACTAGCCTTGGCTAAAAATCATGCATAGTACTTCTTGAGATAGAGCCGATTCCTAGGCTCCGCCAAGGCCGTTCCTTCATAATCTACTAACTCATAAGCGCCCTTCTCTAACACACGTTTGGCGACGTAAGGACCATGACACATGGGGTTACACTTTCCTGCCCCCAAGGTTTCTTTCGGTTGATCCCACAAAAGGACCAAGTCTCCCTCACTAAACCTCCTTGGATGGACAAACTTATCGTACAGGACCTTTATGCGACATTTATTTACTTCTAGAGCCACCAAGGCATCTCGACGCTGCTCATCAAGTTGCTCAAGGTGGACCAAACGCTCCTCCAATGGTGAAGTGTCTGGTAAGAGCTCTATGGCTAGCTTCAAAGAAGGAATCTCGCATTCAACCGGTAATACCGACTCCAATCCATGTACAAGTTGATATGGAGAAAAACCCGTGGCAGTCTTAACAATGGTTCAATATGCCCACAAAGCAGGATATAACATAATCTGCCAATTATTCTTGCTTTGTACGATGGTTCGTTGGAGAATGGATTTGAGTGATTTGTTCACTGCTTCTACCTATCCATTCGCTTGAGGGTAGTAAGAGGAGGAATGCTCTTGTTTCTACCCTAACTTTGATGCCAACTATTCCATCACACGGTTCTGAAAGTGCGAGCCATGGTCAGTGACAAGCTCTTTCGGAATCCCAAACCGAGTAATAATCTGGTTGAATACGAAGTGCACGACTGTCTCACCATCGGATTTAACTGTAGGCATAGCCTCAGCCCATTTCATGAAATAATCAACAGCCACTATGATGTGATGATGCCCCCCAGCTAAAGCTGCATTGCAATCCATAAAATCAAGCCCCCACTTAGTAAAGGGACCGGCGGTGATGATGGGATGTAAGGGGGCAGGTTTCAAGCGCATATTACATGCAAACACCTGGCAAGGGTGGCACCTCTTGACCGCATCTACACAATCCTTAAAGATCGACGGCCAGAAATAATCCGCTCTTAAGATTTTTTGGGTTGTAGAAAGCCCAGATAAATGACCACCACACGCCCCTCCATGGCAATCATTCAGCACTACCTCAGTCTCGTCATGAGTTAAACAACGTCGTAAAATGGAATCTACCCCACGGTGGTACAAAGTGTTATCCACTATGAGGTAATTCTTAGACACGTGACGTAATCGTCGTCGTTCATCCCATGAGAGGTGAGTAGGGACCTTCAATTTTTGTAAATATATAATGATATGCCCATACCATGGGTCTAAAGTTGATATTAAGAATATGTGCTGATCGATAAACGTATCTTCACAGACCAACTCCTCGGCCTCGCTTGGGAAATCCGATATAAGCTCTGCAAAAATTAACGATTTTTTTGATTTTGCCGAAACAAACTCTAGATCAAATTCTTGCAGGATGACAATCCATTTATTATATTTTCCCTGAATCATCCTTTGAGTGAGGATGAATTGAAACGGATTGACATGGGCTACAACCAAGGTCTGGCGAAGGAGAATATAATTTCTCAACTATTGAACCGCATGTACGGTAGCTAAAGCAAGCTTCTCAACATGAGAATAACGGATCTCTGCGTCAATAATATTTCAGCTCAGATAGTATATGACATACTCTTGGAGCTCCTCATCCTCTTGAACCAAAACGATACCAATCATCTCCATGGGCACGGCCACATAAAGTATAAAATCACGGCTATAGTCTGGGGGACTAATCACTGGGGCCGATGCTAGGGATCTCTTGAGCACATCAAAGGACCCCTGGGATCGCTCATCCCAACAAAAGGTGGTGTCCTTCTTCAAAAGGCGCATGAAGCCTCTAGTCAAATTGGAAAAATTGACCACAAATCTCCGTCAGAAGTTTGCCATGCCTTGTAAACATTGAAGATGACAAATATTTTTCGGGGGAGACAACTGAAGTATTGCCTCAACCTTCAAAGGGTCGACTCTTATACCCTCCTTAGAAATGATGAATCCTAATAAGCAACCTAAATTCACACAAAAGATGCACTTGTGAGGATTTAACCTAACCAAATAATGGTGGCATCTTTCGAATACCAATCTCAAGTGATAGGAATGACGCATTCTCATATGAGAATGAGCAGCAAGGTCATCCAAAAATACTCCGATAATTGACTTGAGATCGTGGAAGATCAAGTCCATTGCTTGCTGAAAAGTAGCTACGGCGTTCTTAAGGCCAAAATGCATTTTTTGATATGCAAAAGTTCCCCAAGGACAAATAAATGCAGTCTTATGTTTGTCCTCAAGTTTAATTTGTATCTGATTATACCTGGAAAAGCTATCCATGAAGGAAAAAACCTCACTACCCGCACACTCATCCAAAATCTGATCAATAAATGGTGTGGAGAAATTGTCCTTAGGACAGGCATGATTCAAATCATGGAAATCAGTACATATGTGGATTGCTCCCTACTTATTATCCACCGAGACGGGGTTTGAAACCCACTCCATCAAGGGAACGGGATAGATAAAACCGGCTTTCAATAGTTTCTCTATCTCTGCCTTAATCGCGGGTGCTTTCCTAGGATTCACCGCACGCAAGCGTTGCCGAACAGGCTTAGCATTGGGATAATTCTTAATATTGTGTTCGACAATATGAGGATCAATACCTGGCATTTCATCATAAGACCAAGCAAATATATCACAGAATTATTTAAACAGCTCGATGTATTCTTGAATCTCAGCATGGGAACATTCTGCCCCAATATAGACATTCTCTATCCTGTCAAGATCACGAGAGATATTGATAGGAATCATTGAAGATATATTTGCCATGTTCCCATCACCCATTGGACCAGGAGAGCTTAATGGAACCATGGGACTACCAATTCTCTTGCTAAGAACCTCCCTAAATTCTTCACACTCCAAGCGGTCAAGCTCGGGAAGAAAGTAAGATCTATGATGGAGCTCTTCCCATGGTGGCTCAACTCCCGACATGGCCTCAATAATCACTTCGTCTGAAGGGAAAACACTATCAAGGCAGTCGTGTGCGTGAGAAGATTGTATTGCCCATGCAGGGAGCACATAAGGGTCCTCCTCCTCCGTCTGCGAAGAGGAAGGACTGGGCTCTACAACACACTCAATATTAGCTTGATAAGCTACCATAGTTGCAGGCAATGGAATTCCCGTCACGATGGGCTCACTCGGAGTACTCGGTGTAGGAAGAATCCAAGGATCTTCCATATGACTCGTGCAAAAAGACACCAATCTCATAGATGTTGAAGCCTCCCCGAAACTAGACCCTATCATAAGGATCGGTGTAGGACAACTAAAACTCCCCATGAGGGATGGATACATGCCTACACCCACACTACTAGTTTCCAGCTGAGAATGCTCAACGATCGAGATTGAAGCTCCCGAAGATGCGGTAACTAATGGATTCTTGAATGACGTTTGATCAATTGTGACTATCTTCTCGTTAAATGGAAAGCATGCAACGTGAAATAGGGAAGAAGCTATGGCTTGCATACTGTACATCCAATTCCTACCCAGCAAGAGATTGTAGTCAAGGGGCGCATCAACCACCTCAACCTCTATCGCAACGGTCTTCCCTCCCAAATGGACCTTAAGGGAAGGAAGGATCCCGTGCGGCCTAAACGATCTCCCATCGAATGCAGTTAACATGGTCACCGATTTAGACAACTCAGGGGAACCTAAACCCTTCCAACATGATAAAGACATCACAGAAGCAGCAGCGCCTTTGTCAATCATAGTGTGCTTGACGGTCATGTTAAGACATTCTACGTGAATCAAAAGAGGCACATAGTAAGGAAAGCGAGGCTGAAGTCCTACGGTTTCAAATTTAATCACAGAGGAAGAATTATCATCATTCACACCAAGGGCAGAAAGCAAAGCCTTCCTTTGCGAAGGACAACTCTGAAGCACTTCCAGTGCAGACATCGCACAAGGAGTGTGGCCCAAATCCTCGACAACTGAATAGTTTTGGGCGGCTCAAGCATTAGGATTGTGCCCCGAACACTTAAGGACTCCCTTAGGAATGCAAGGTGCAACTTTAGGTTTATCCACAGGTTTTTCAATACGCAAAGGAGTCCCTGGTGGATCAAGCTCCTTGCCTAGGCTAGGTTGTGACGAACCATAGTCTTTCGCATGGGTCACAACTTTCGCAGCACGTACCATGTTAATTCAACCATGACCACTACCCTTCGGAGGATCTTGATCACCACCAAACTGATCATGGGTCCTTGATTTCATATTTTGATTGTGAGGTAAAGGGTTAGTCAGCACAGCTGGGCCCTGTGCCAAGAATATCGAGGCTTCATCGATACAAGGGCACAAGTAAGTGAGGTGATCATCCTTACACAACTTGCAAGTAAATTTAGCCTTACATTTAGCTTGCTTCTCCCCCCTAGCATTACGGGCATTCTTGTCATTATTATTAGCATTTTCATTCCTATTCCCACCCTTACGATTATTCTTACCCTTCTTTTTATTCCGTCCAGGTTGTTGGTTACCCTTCGGGTCTGACGATTGCACTGAAAGCACACTCGTCGTTTGGGCGGGTTGAGATGAAGCCATGGCTTGTCCCGAATCATATTGGTTGATTGACAATTGACTAAATTTTTTTGCAACCGAATCCACAGGTTTAGCACTTGCACAACCCACAATGCCATCGGCATGTGGTCCAGGTTTAACTTTGGGGTCGAAACTAGAATGCGGAGCATTGGGAATGATCTCATATAACAAACCGGACTGAGCTTAAATCAAATCCAGTTCTTGTGCCCTAAAAATGGCTTGTTCCTCATTTTGCACTCCGAATGTAGAAACATCCTCTGCTATATATGGCAATAATGACTTAAGGAACCATTCGAGGACGAATTTTGGCGATATAAAAGCTTTAATTAACCTCTTCCATCTACGCCACTCTTGGATATGATCTGAGATATGTGTGGCTTTATCCTGCCAAAATGTCAACAAGAGTTCACTACCAACATCATAATGCACCTGTAGCTGGAAGTGGTTAAGAAAATTCATTGCTAGGTCATCGAACAAAGCGAATGCCCCCTAGGTAGCTCTATATACCATTTCGCGGCAGGCCCCGTAAGGGTGCGTTGAAACAGCCTTAAATGGATTGAGTCCTAGTGTAAGGAATTCAAAGAGCACCATAGGTGAAAGGTAGTAACATGTTCGCTCGGATCCTCTCCCGGTTTGCCCTCGAACTTGGGTATGTCCGA
>LPNX011071940.1:3325-14375 GCA_001517045.1 Pseudotsuga menziesii
TTTTGTTACTGTTTCTGTGATATCTCCGAAATTACTGATCCTCTATGTCTGAAATTTCTCACTGAGGTAACCTCGCATGTCCCGGATCCAACACCATAGGTTTCAGCATAATTTGTTTCACCATTTGGGATTTATGATCCTTTTCCCAAGGTAACCTGTTACTGGACTGTTCAGAACAGCGAATTTGTACGGCATGACACATGTCACTGGTTCATCTTCTGAGTCTGAACTTAGGACCACAGAAATTAAAGTCCATGCCCTTTCTGGAACATCTTCAGGAATTCCATTTGGACCTCTGTAGCCCAAGATATTGTAGATCTCCCCAGGTGTCCTGTTTATGGATGATTTCTGGAAGAGGATGGAACCCTAACTTGGAGAGATCATATCTCCCAGAATATAGCGAATCAGAGGCTGTCCTTTGGACACAGTGTTCATCAGGACTTTATATTTGTGCCTTGCAATTTTCAGATTCTGAGACTTTGAAAATATCAAAATATAGAGACTGTACCAAAACTTAGCATTTTTAGTATTTAGGGTTTCTCCTAGCTCAGGGTCAAACTAGGGTTTGACTTTCCTGGTGTTTCACCCAACCAAATTTATTGATCCAGGTCTCTAAATTTCGGTTTTGATGAGGAGAAAAATCCTATTCTGGTCTCACCCAAAAATTCCTCTTCTGTAGAAATCCCTAATTTCCACATCGAAACTGGAAATGCTTGAAATTGAATTCCGTATCGACAGAACGATGCACCATTTAATGGAGAGTCATATTAGCATACTTTTGCTGAAAATATGTGGAGGAAGATCCACAAAATAGGAAGCCCTAGTTCCTGTAACTATACAATGTCTTCTTCTCAGGTTAGCTTTGATACCATGTTAGTTTTTCAACATTTAAGCTAGCATTATGATAAGATCTTTTCACTGAGAGAATAACAAGCACAGCAATCACATAAGCACATCACAAGAGACAAGAGACACAAAGATTTTAGGAGGGGAAACCATAAATGGAGAAAACCCCTCAACTTCCTCTAAGATAGTATCACCACAAGATGTGATCGCAAAACAGTAAGATGACCTCCCAACACCACAGCAGCCTTCTGTCTTCTGTCAAGCCAAAGAATTTCCTTCTCCAAAGGTGCGCCACACTTGAGAGAGCAAGTGATGTAAGTCACAAGTGATAAATAGAGAGACTCACACTCTCTATTTATATTATTCCGTTCACTTGAATTACCATTTCACACGTAGGATCGACCTAATAATTACTACTCGAGCCTACACCTTAATTAGTGTATAATAACTCAAGTGCCCCTAAACTGTGGGGACTTACCTAATGACTTGATATGACTTGTTTACATTATTAATCCTCCCTATCGGAACATCGGGGCATGACCCCATGACTCAAATACATAATAGAAACATCCCGGAATAAACATCGGGTTACAATACATAAGATACATAGAAGAATACATTCTGAAGTTACATATACATCAACAGGAAGTATGTAGTAGAGATCCTGAAGAGGTTCGGGATGATGGAATGCAAGGCCATGACCACACCTATGTCATCGAACCTAAAGCTATTGAGTGATGCTTCATTAGAGACGGTTGATGCCACGATGTATCGTAAGATGATTTGTTCCTTTATGTACCTGACGAATATGAGACCAGATATTTGCTTTGTTGTGAACACATAGAGACATGTTCACCTAATGGTTGCAAAGCATGCAATGAGGTACCTGAAGGGTGCAATTGATTATGGGTTCATGTATGAAGCAAATCAGAAGATTAACCTAGAGGGTTATGTTGATTCAAATTGGGAAGGAAGTGCCATTGGTAGGAAGAGCACTTCAGGGTGCTGCTTCAGTATGAGATCAAGCATGATCTCTTAGTCTAGCAGGAAGGAGTCTTGTATGGAACTGAGTATAGCCGAGGCAAAATATGTTTCCACTTGCTCAGCTATTTGGGAAGTAATATGTTTCTTTTGAAAACTACTATTTGATTTGATTGATCTAACTTGCATTTGTGTATGATGGAGAGAGGAGCAGTGAAGCTCCAGTATGTTATCCATATTGAAATCTATCAAAAGAGGGAGTTCTAGCATAGTCGGTGAAATAGTTTGTTTGAGCATAAAATCCCGGTGAAGCTCGTAGGTGGCTCAGACCTAAAATGGTCTTGTAGGTTGTCCTCGGATGTAATCGGTCCTGGTGAAGCTCACAGGTTATCCTTGGATGTAATCAACTCTAATGTTATTCTATGCTAGAAATGGATAGAGTGAAGCTAGATTACTTCATAGAGAAGCTTGGTGTTCTCCATATCAAGGTTCCTTCCAAGGGGAAGTGATGAGTATGTGTGCCCTTCTAACATGGTGGTAGGACTGGTTCCTCCCATGGTCAGATGTGAGTGTTGAGCCTTTCTAACATGATGAGGTCAGATGTGAGTGTTGGACAATCCTTTTTGACATGATGAGTGTTGGGCCTTTCTGACATGATGTAGTCATATGTGAGTGCTGGAAGAGCCATTCTGACATGGTCGTAGGTTGGTCTTTCCATGGTCAGATGTAAGTGCAGAGCCATTTTGACATGGTAGTAGGCTAGGCCTCCCATAGTCATATGTAAGTGCAGAGACATTTTGACATAGTAGTAGGTTGGGCCTCCCATGGTCAGATGTAAGTGCAGAGCCTTTCTGACATGGTTAGATATAAGTGTTGGATGAGATTTTCTGACATGATGAGGTCAAATGTGAGTGCTGAGCCTTTCTGACATGATGAGGTCAAATGTGAGTGTTGATCCTTTCTGACATGATGAGGTCAAATGTGAGTGTTGAGCCTTTCTGACATGAAGAGGATAGATGTGAGTGCTGGATGAGCATTTTTGACATGATGAGGTCAAATGTGAGTGCTAAGTCTTTCTGACATGATGAGGTTAGATGTGAGTGTTGGACGAGCCTTTCTGACATGATGAGGTCAGATGTGAGTGTTGGGCCTTTCTGACATGGTGTGGTTAGATGTGAGTGTTGGACGAGCCTTTCTGACATGATGATGTTGGATGTGATTGTTGGGCCTTTCTGACATGATGAGGTCAGATGTGAGTGATGGGAGTTCCTTTCTTACATGGTGGTGGATGTGTTCCTCCCATGGTCAGATGTAAGTGAGGGCAGGCCTTTCTGACTAGGTCAGATATAAGTGCTGAAGAAGATGAATACCTACTTGGAGGCTAGCCCTAAAACCACCATGAAAAAAGGATAGCTCTATAGAACTTCTTGTGATGAGTAGAATTGAGAGATAGCACCATTTGATTGAGATAGCAGAAGCAGTGATGATGATGATCTAATGATGATCCATATTTGATGATGATCCAGCTTTGATGATGATATATTGATGATCGAGGTTTAATGATGATCCAAATTTGATGATGATCTAGTGATTATCCAGCTTTGATGATGATTCAGTGATGATCCAGAGAAGAAGAATTGTGTTGATGAATTGTGTCAAGAGAATACCTTCCTAGTTAAGAGGAAGTGTTGATGTATTTGTAACTTCATAATGTATTCACTTGTATATATTGTATTTCATTGGTCCCCAATGCTCCTATTAGGAGAATCACTTGTATTTATTCGTAACCCGATGTTCATATCAGGAGAATTAATAAAAGTCATGAGGTAGCCCCCTCCATTGTAAGTTGGGTCATTAGTAGCCTAGCTGTGGTTACTCGAGCCTACATAACTGAGTTAGGATTATTCGAGCCTACATAACTGAGTCAAATATTATGTGAACGAAAGAATATAAATAGAGAGTGAGCCTCTCTATTTGAGACATACGCTCACTCAACTGGGGTGCATGAGTGAGATAGGAAGTGCTAGCACAAGTGAGAGAGATCATCTGTCCAAGATCATCTTTATGTTTTCAGGTTTTACTTTTGCTATTGGTGCTCATTCTATCTTTGAGGAAGTTGTGGGGTTTTCTCCTTTATGGTTTCCCCAAGGAAAATTCTTGTGTCTTGTGTCTCTTGTGATTATTGTTGTGCATGTTATTCTCTTAGATAATATCCTAAGATAATATTGCTTAAATGATAAAAATATAATACAAGCATCCAAAGAGATTCAAGGATGAGATTGCAAAGGCCATCAAGAAACTCCTTGAGTTAGGACTCATTAGACAATGCTCCAGTCCTTTTGCTTCTTCAGTGGTTCTTGTGAAGAAGAAGGATGGGACACACAGAATGTGCATAGACTACCAAGCCTTGAACTTGAAAACCATAAATAAT
The DNA here is from genome assembly GCA_001517045.1 of Pseudotsuga menziesii. Taxonomy (NCBI): domain Eukaryota; kingdom Viridiplantae; phylum Streptophyta; class Pinopsida; order Pinales; family Pinaceae; genus Pseudotsuga; species Pseudotsuga menziesii. The sequence goes on from LPNX011071940.1 coordinate 7,584, forward strand.
TGGTACCCAATTCCCTTGTTTGATAAAATGATGGATGAGTTGCATGAAGAAAAATTATTCTTCAAAATAGACCTCCAGTCAAAATCCCACCAAATCAGAATGAGGGAGGAAGATATATATAAGGAAACCCTTCATTTTCATTTTGTTCATTTTTAGTTTTTGGTCATGGCATTTTGCTTGAATAATTCTCCTGCAACCTTCCAATCATGGATGAACAAGGTGTTAAGTGAGAAGATCTGTAAGTATGTCCTTGTCTTCTTTGATGATATTCTAATTTATAGAAGGACATGGGAGGAGCACCTACTCCACTTGGATGTGGTGCTCACTATACTTGTTGGTCAATACTTCTATGCTAAGTTGTCCAAGTGTGAGTTTGGCATGATCGAATTGCTCTATCTCGGCCATGTGATCTTCTAAAAAAATATAGAGTCCATATTGGGTTGTCCAAGCCCAAGGAACCTCGCCGAACTGAGAGGATTCATTGGCCTTTGTAACTACTACTACAAATTTTCCAAAGGATACTCCCAATACACTACACCTTTAACAGATCTGACTAAGAAGGTTGCATTTAGTTGGAATGAGGAGGTTGAACGAGCTTTCCAAAATATGAAGGAGATAATGAGAATACATATGGTAATTGATCTCCCTAATTTATCCAAACCTTTTGTGTTGGAATGTGATTCCTCTAGAGAAGGAATTGGAGCTATTTTGATGCAAGAGAGGCACCCTATTGCATTCGAGAGCACAAAATTGCAGACACATGAAAGGATGTATTAAATCTATGACAAGGATATGCTGGAAGTTATGCATGCACTAGCCAAGTTCGACAGTATTTGGTGGGAGGTAAATTCATAGTTAAGACTGATCACAATAGTCTTAGACACTTCCTAACCAAAAAAAGAGCTCAATGACAGGAAATAGAAATGGGTGTGAAAAGTTCAGTCATATGATCTTGACATTGAATATAAAATGGGGAAGATGAATGTTGTGGATGATGCACTCTCCCGTAATCCCACACTCTCTTTCTTGTAGATGCTAATTGCATTGAAGATATAGTTGGGCACCGAATATTCCAAGAATAAGTTTTCTTGTGAATTTTTGGATGGGTTAAGACAAAATGAAGAGTACAAGGTACATGATGACCTCATCTACTACAAGAATAGAATCTTCGTAGTTCATGTATCTTAACTAAAGAATAAAATTCTGGAAGCTACACATCATGGACCAGTGGCTGGCCACACTGGTTTTATGAAGACCTACTGGAAGGTAAGAGAGAGATTCACCTCGAAGGGTCTAAAAAATTATGTTCTCATGCATGTGAGGGAATGTTCTACATGCCAACAAAACAAGGTGGAAAAAACCCACCCCACTTGACTCCTCTAGCCTCTTCCTATTTCCAAACAAAAATGGGAGAGTGCCTCCATGGACTTGATCACTAGGATGCCAAAGGCCCAAGGAAAATACATCATTTATGTGGTGGTTGACAGATTGAAAAAATTTGCATACTTTTTTGCAGTCACCTACACTACTTCAGCTAGTAAGGTTGTTGCTCTATTTTTCAAGGATATTTTCAGGCTACATGGATTTCCAAGAAGTAGTGCTTTTTGGAAGGAACTATTCAGGATGGTTGGAACAAACCTGAACATGAGCACGAGCTATCACCCCCAAACAGATGGTCAAACTGAAAGGGTGAATCAATGGCTTGAAGGGTACCTCCGTAATTATGTTACAGGACAACAACGAGCTTGCGCCACTAGAATCCACTTGGGTGAGTTATTCTATAATAATACCTTTCATATTTCTATCATAATGACCCCATTTATGGCCTTGTATGGGTATGAGGATCCATTTTTTTCATATTTAATGTTTGGAGACTACAGAGCCCAAAAAACCAAAGATTGGTTACAGGAAAATCAATACATTCTAAGGGTATTAAACGAGAACTTGTAGATGGAATGAAACCAACAGAAAGTGTATGCAGATAAGCATCGAATCAACAGAGTATTCTAGTTTGAAGATTTGGTCTACCTAAGGATGCAACCTTACACAATGTCTTCTTTGAAGAAGTAGGGGGTTGAAAAACTTCAGCAAAGATTCTATGGGCCTTACAAGATTCTAAGAAAAAATGGTGAAGTGGCCTATGAGTTGGAACAACCACCAAGAAGTAAGATCCATAATGTTTTCCATGTATTATATTTGAAGAAATTAGTCGGCCAATAGGCAGTGGCATCAGAAGAACTGCCTCCCTTGGATGATGAAAAGCACTTGGTACTAGTACTTGATAAAGTGTTGTAGATCAGAGAAATGAAACTAAGAAACATAACCATCAAAGAGTATATGATACAGTGGAAGGGTTTACCTAGTGAATAGGACACTTGAGAGGGTGAGAAGATCTTACAGCATCCTAGTTTTCTTCTTCATAGGGACAAGCAGACTTGGGAGGGGACGACCGTCATGTCCCCACCTAATTGAAAACCAAAAGTGTTGACTATTTCAAATACCCAGGGGATCTAAGTGACATTAATTAATTTGACTAGGGAATTTTTCTAAGTAATTAGTATTGAGGCTTGTACTTAGTTTGATTTATTAGAATTATTAATTAATATACAAATTTAAATATGTGTAAATAAGTGCCATGTCGGGAGGGCACACTTGAGAAATCCAACTTGTCAAGGAGGATATCATTAGAGAAATTTTGAGGTCTAACATGGGCCTCCTAAGGAAAATAATAAAATAATATTTATTAATTTTGGAGGAAAAAACAAAAAAACTACTTTTTGTGTTCGTATTTTCGACATATCTCCTTTTGTTTTTACTCAAATTGCGATCAAGATAGCTCATTGGATGCAGAATTTGATTCTTCATTCGACGAGTACCCACACTGCATACTTTTGGCAGACCCCACTACCCCAAAAACAAGAAATACCTAAAAAAACTTGATGATGATCGTCCAACGAGTACCCACACTGCATACTTTTGACGGACCCCGCTACCCCAAAAACAAGAAATACTTGAAATATGATGATGGATGATGATTGTCCAACGAGTACCCACAATGCATACTTTTGATGGACCCCACTACCCCAAAAATAAGAAATACCTGAAAAAATCTGATGATGACATCATCATCACATTTTTTCAGGTATTTCTTGTTTTTGGGGTAGCGGGGTCCATCAAAAGTATGCAGTGTGGGTACTCATCATCACGTTTTCTCAGGTATTTCTTTCTTTTTGGGTAGTGGGTTTTGTAAAAAGTTTGCATTGTGGGTACTTGTTGGATGCAGAATCAAATTTTGCATCCAACGAGCTCTCTCGATCAAAATTTGAGTTAAAACACACGGAGATATGTCAAAAATATGAAAAAAAAGTAGTTTTTTTATGACAAATATGTCAATTCAACCATTATGGTTGACTTATTTTATTGTAATTCTATTGGTTTTTGAATTCCAACTCACAAGAACTTATTTTTGGCACGTTTTCTTATAAGGCCCATTTTAGACCCCAAATTTCCTCTAATGTTGGAAACTGTTAAGGGACTGACAAAAGAAAGAAGTCAGAAAAGAGGAAAGGTACCAAAACCAAAGAAAAGTTGTCACAAGGAAAAGAAGGCAACAATTGACCAGAGGAGGGTGTAGTTTCCTTTTGGAATATTAGTCTCAAAAGCGAGAAAGGCAGACAAGTTGTCATAAGGAAAAGCAGAAAAAAAATTGCCCAAAGGAGTGCGTAGTTTCCTTTTGGAGGTTTAGTATGATCTGGATTTATGCGAGAATGAAATGAAATAACATATATAGAATCATAAACACAACCATATTACAAATATATCAGAGATACAGTAAACACATATTCTATTAAATGGTGGAAATAGAATAGACTCTAATACACTAGCTAGAATGGTGGTAGCTATCTTTTAGAAGAGATGTGACTGCTTAGGTCATTCGTGCAAAATAGAATACAAAATAAGCACAAAGAGGCCTATTTATAATAAGGATGAGGATGAGAACTCCAAAATTCCAAAACATAACCCTAGAATATAAATCGTCACAAAGTTTATGGCCCGAAGGTGGTAAGTTGAACAATCAACTTCTCAAGGTCATAACTTTTTCATACGATCTCCGATTTTAGCACTCAATAGCCCAATGGGAAGGTCTATCTGAGATTTAAAATATTTTATTATGGCCAAATAAACTATGAGAACTACCATTTTTCCACCCAAATCACCAAAAACATCATTTAGGGCCTCAAAACGGCCTGGAAGTTTGGGCCTCGAAAAACCGTAGAAAAATAACTAGGAAACTACAAAAATGGGAAATTGTTTTGAGCCAGTGGAATAGTTGGGTGACCACCAATTTCCATATGGAGTAATCCTCCCTCCTTAGGAAGAAATGGTCTTAATTGTGTCAAATCATGTATCATATCTCAAACTTTGTGTTGAGTTTCTCCTAGTGTGACATTTGTCGAAGTGAAGAGGTTTCTTTTCTTTGGCATCCTGAGAGGGATGTAATTGGCGTATGAATGATTTTTTGGGGGAGGAGCACCTTGAATGTATGGCCTTGGATCATGGAGGTACTTGGATAGATGAGGAAAAAATGGCTATGTTTTCTTCTTGTGTATGATGAGCAGAGACACCCTATGCAGAGGGTTTGGAGGTCTCTGTGATCTTATGTTCTCCTTCAAACGCAATTGTGAAGAGGAAGAATTTCATAGTGTGGGATATTATCTTCCTACCTTGTGATATTGTGGAATTTGCAACTTTCTATGGGATCCAATAGATTTTTCCTCCCAAAGTGACAATGACATCGCAAGGTCGTGACTCATATATGGCATGACGCTTCCACATATATGGATTTCCTAAAAGAACATCATAGACTTCAAGTAGGGCCACATCACACAGTATATCATCTTTGAATATATGGATTCCCTATGGTAGGAGGCATTGTTGAGTAATGTGGATACCTTGTCCTTGTCTTAGCTAAGCGATTTTATAGGGTTGCACGTGTGGTGTTGTCGGAAGCTCCAATCTCTTGATGACTTGTGTTGAGATCAGGGTTGTTTGGCTGCCATTGTCAACAAAAAAATGTAGAGGCATTTCCTTCACCCACATATACAAGTGGAAGAGGTGCTCCTCTGCCTCTGACTCTTCAGGATTCTTTGGTTGAATATGTGTGGTAGAAACAGTGGAAGTGGGGTCTGCATCAATGAGCTGCTTGCCATGGTCTATGGTTGTGACATTGGGATATGAATCAGAATCATGATCTAATTCTAAAAATTTTATCTCAACCACCAATGAATTCTTTGAGCGACATTCATCGGTGTTGTGCCAAGGGATTTTATGAAATTCACACCACTTCCCAGTGTCATGCTTTGTCTTTCCATTCCCCTTCTTTTCTTATGGCAGGGACCGGTTCTCCTTTCCTTGTACTGCGTTCTATGCACCAGGGTTTCCCTTTGCTTGCTTCTGTGGTGGATTTGTAGGTCCAGAGTCTTACTTGTTCTTTTGTCTAAATTTCTCCTTGATTTTGAAAGAATACTGATAGGCAGATCCAAGTGAAGAGATGTTGAGTAATTCCATCTCAGTTTGGATGTACCAATGTATACCACTGCGATATTTTAGAATAAGGTGTCACTCGGAATCCTTGATACCCAACTTTGTGCATAAGATGTGAAATTTTTGGTGTACTTCGACACCATCTAGTCCCTCTCTTAACGCAGAATGGTCCATTTTGTGTATTGTTCATCATAGTTTCCTACAGGGTAATATTGTTCCCTGACAACATCTACGAAAGAGTCCCAAGTGGGATTTGTCTCAAACATTCCAGACTCATCTAATGAGTTGTTATCCAAATAAGTACCCAGCCAATTTTGGACATGGGGGGCTTCCTTAAGGAGAGAGAAGGTGATCTTTTCCCTATCGGAGAAATTTTGGATAGAGAAATACCCTTCTAGAACATTCAACCAATTATCTAGGGCATATGCATCAATCTCACCTTCAAATAAATGAATATCAAAATTAACTTATACCTTGAAGGGAATTGCATCCCCGAACCAGCTGCTCGTTGAAGATGCACTTGCCGCTACCGACATTCGTAGAAGGATTTGGGTGAAACTATCCATCATCTCGTTCCTCTGTCGATTAAGTGATTCCTCGAGAAGTGACTTGTTGGTCAGATTTTCAGTCCTATGGCCAACAAGGAGAAATCGTCCACACAAAGAGCTTAAAACAACCCTCGGTGTGTTTGGGATCACAAAATATCGCAGAGAAAAAGGCCCCGCTGCCTTATGTGTTTTCTCTCAAAAGAGAGTCTCACAATTTTGTGATAGAAATCCTTGATAAGAAAAAAATATCTCAAAGATGTAATCTAGCTAACATCACTATTCTAAGATGAAAATTTCAATAGTTAGAAAACATACATATTTAACAACTATTAAAAACACTGGTTTTAATAGCAACAGAATTATATCTTTCACTATGAAATAAAATAAAACCTAATTTAAAAAAAAAACTAACTCTACCTAATCTCTCCTACGTGCAGGAGCATAATTGAATTTGACATGTAAAAAGATATGATTTTAGTTAAGTGCCTTATTTAAAAACAAAGTTTAAATAAATAGTAGACATTTGAAGCACATGAATATCACAATATTAATCAATAATCCTACAAGCATTCTTCACACGTCGAGTTTGCAGTCACTTCAAATAATCGATTAAACAAGAAATGTTGATCTTCAAAAAGCATAACATCTCGTATCATGCTTGTATTCAATTATATAAAAATAAATAACATATTACAAACCA
>LPNX011071940.1:24085-35574 GCA_001517045.1 Pseudotsuga menziesii
ATCATGGGTGGACCCGGGTTTACTATCATTAACCAGCAACACCCCTATATCACTGGCCCTTTCGGCGACAGACCGCAAGCGGCCTGAAGTCTCACCCGAAGTGATTCTAATGGGTTGGCTAAGGACTCAAGCGTCTTGGACCAGGTTCTATGGCAATCCTCCTTGTGACTCCCAGCTCTGCTAGCCACAAGGCCTTTATCTCTGCACGTCGCGCAACCCTTCCGCTCGCGTCGCGCGATCTCCTCATCTTGCAGCTCCTCTAGCCACGAGAGTTCTCTTCTACTGTTACGCAGTCCCTTTCCACGTCACGCAACTTCCACTATCTCACAATGACGCCAGCCTTAGCACATCGCTGCTCACCAGGACACATGTAACTTCCTCCCAACGCTAAGCCCTTAACCTACGGTATCGCGCACCGTAGCTCCTCTGCCGGTGCGGTATCTCCTTCTTGTGATAACCTACTCTCGCGGCTCAGCGCACTTAGCGTTGTTTGTGTCGACTCGCAAGACTCAACACACCAGGCTGTTTAACACTACGACTAGTGACTGTTTTAAGCAAAGCGTAAGTGAACCCGCATACAACATGCCAAAGATTTCAACTTGTGTTTATCCTTCTATAGTGTTGTAACTGAATAACTCATTCATACATTAAACTGTAAACAAAGTGCATAACATAACTGATAGATGCAGCAAGTAAACACAACACACAAGTCAATCACAGAACACTCGGTTTTAATGTGGTTCACCTCCAGGATGGAAGTTACGTCCACAAAACTGTGTTTCTCTTATAGCTCAGGGGAAGATAAACACAGTTCTGATGCACCTCATATGCAGCTCAAGATCTTCTCTCTTAGATCTTTCTTATTCTCTATATTGCACTCCTACAATATACTCTTCCCTCTCTGTCGATCCTTGCGGATCGTTACATGCATGCTCTATAAGCCAGCTACTGGTTACAATAAGATTCTACAGCTAATAACAGAACCAGAGCTTGGATTTTACAATAGTATATATTATCCTTACTATCTATATCAATCAACAATTGTCTAACAGTCTAACCCTTTACAATACAAAAATACATCCTTTTATAGGCAACCCAAAGGTCTTGCCATTACAACACTGTGGGCATGTCCCAACAGTAACCCAAACCCTACTTAGTGACAGTCGGCGTATCTGTACTTGAGGTAGCTGCTTTCCATCACACCACATCTCTCTACGGTCTTCCATGCTTCCCGGCACTGATCATGGGTACTGTGCACTGCTTCCTACTCCTGTCCTTCGTCTTCAATACCTCGGCCTCGTTGCTCCTTTTCCTTTATGAGGGTAGCTGAGCCCTCCTGTCTTCCACCGCTGCCTTCAATGCAATGGGTGAGCTCTCTCATCTCGGCCGCTCAGGTACCGTCACCTTTCTTGACTTCTCTATCTTAAAAGTTGCAGTTTCCGGCTCTGCTCTGCAACTGGAAACTTGCTACGGCGTCGTAGCTCCGCTTCTTCTATTTTCGCCAAAACTGTCTATCCTCCAAAAATAGCAGCTTCTTCTGTAGCTGCGGGACCCTAATCCAACAGTACCCTAACACTTACTTGTGGCTTGCCCTCGAGCCACTACCAGCGGGCTTCTCCTACTGTAGCTTCTCCTTCGCTTCCTGCGAAGTCCGTTGTAACTTGTCCCGAAGTCCTGCGACTTCATTCTTCATTTCTTCGACACGCTCTCATGCTGAGACAAGAAAAGCTTGACTAATACTAGCGTCTTCTATGGCATCAGTTCGTGGGTCTCTCTAGCCTTTATGTCGCACTTTGTTCGCATTTTCGTTAGTTGCAGGGCTTGCTATCCCCTCTGGTAGTATAAGGATTCGAATCCCTGGTATCATGAGAACTCCCCCTTATCTGTACTGGAGCTCGTGCTATAAGGAAGATATAAATCTGTATCTTCCTGCCTTCCCAAGATATGTCACTTGGGCTGGAATATTTCGTATGCGCACAATACAAACTGTGAATTCCATTCCGAGAACAAGCCTTTGTCTGCCTGCTGGAGTTCGGCTTGTTGGATTTGCTTCTCTGTTTCACTTTTCTTTTCAGCAAATCGCTCCAGGTGGTCATGATGCCTATGGTCTATAGATTGTCGGTTCTTTTCCTCAGCAATCTCTTGTTCTTCTCTTAGCTGATCAGATAGGGCATCTTCCTTCTCCCGTTGCCGTCTTTTTCTCATTTTTACTTTCTTCTTGGCAGGAGATTTCTTCTCATCATTTTTCTGCTCTCCTTTCTTATCTTCAGTGATCGGCTCATTGTTCTTCCTCTCTACAGCAGAGCTTTTGATGACGTCTTCGATATCCTGCGCGTGATTCTTCATCCATGGTGGCTTTTTGACCTGTGATGCAACTAGTTTCACAACCTTAGGCGGTGTCATCATGGCGGCTAGAAGGCCGTGATGGCTAAGTCTTCTCAAAATGGCTTCTATGGGTTCGTCCTCAGACAAAACCCCCTTGGTCGAATACGGTGGATAGGCAATGGCTTCAAAATCTAGAAAGCATAGCACTCTGTAACTGAATCAGCTCTGCACATAGGGAAAACTTAACAGCTTACTCTATAGCTCTCAGGTTTTCCAACTGTAACCTTCCCACTTGAAGAATTTGTGCTTTTATGCCGAAGGCAACAATCCTGGACGCACCGGTCATCTAGACTGAACCCGTCGGTCATAATAATTACCTGGACAAGACCACACCCGTCATTCGATCCTCAATAAATGCTGAAGTCCGATCACATGTCCCTCGAAGCGTGTGTACAGGCACCGGTCTCGTCGAAGATTTTCCAAATCTGGAAACTTAATTATGCTGCTGCCAAATCTACGGTAAGGGATACCGGTCATTTCCTCATTAACTGCCTGTCAGAGGGCGATTTGACTGGCCCACTGTCGGTTGCAAAACTGAATACGTGGCACAGGGGAACATCGCATTACTGCGTTGAACCTCACATCACCTGTGCAAACAGACAAGCGTCTCTCCTTTTTTTTTCACACTGATGCCTTGCGCAAAATGAATCAACCTTATGTGATTCCTCATACTTAGAAAATACCTGCCAGTGTAGACTAGTTCCCGGTGCGATGCCTCCTTTCAACTACACTGAACATCTGCACCACCATAAACTGGTTAAGCTAGGGCTGAGAGGTGGGGTGGCTATCACTATAGAGCTTAAGCCTACTGCCATTAATCCATGTGGGAAGAAGCTCCCCATTCAACTGGATGAGCTAAACGGCACCTCCCTGTGTAACTTGTTGTATCTGATATGGCACCAGCCAATGTGTCTTGAAATTTCCTGGAAACTTAATGAATTTGCTGTCGTAGAGGAGCACTAGGTCTCCGATCTGGAAAGTCTTACTCTTAATGTGTCTGTCATGCCAAGATTTTTCTCGTGCCTTTTGCACTTTCTGATGGAATCCGGCTATGAATCTGTCTTCTTCTAAGGCAAGCAGTTGTGCTAGCCTTTCCTCCACTGTGTCTGTATCATTCATCCCGATAATCTGAGCGATTCTTAAACTGGGAAGAATATACTCCATAGGCATAATAGCCTCTTGTCCATACACCAAGCTGAAAGGTGTGTGTCCCGTAAGTTTCTTGCATGTGGTCATGTACGCCCATAATACAACGTTAAATCTGAGGTCCCAATCATTCCTTTGGCTATTACAGATCTTAGTAAGAGCATTTTCTAAAATATTATTAAAGGCCTCCACCGTACCATTAGCTTGTGGGTGGTAGGGGGTGCTCTTATGGTGCTAAATCTGGAATTCTTCTGTCAAAGCCTCAATGGTGTAGTTCAAGAAATGTGTGCCTTGATCGCTCATCAAAATTACTGGGCATCCAAATCTACTGATGATGTTTTCAAAAAGGAACTGTGCGGCTGTAGCAGCATCACAATTTCTTACTGCTTTGGCCTCTGCCCATCTGGTGAGGTACTCTATCCCAGTGATAATATATCTCGCACCAGTGCGCTTTCCTGGTGAGTTGATAGGACCCACAAAATCTATAGCCCATTTGTCGAATGCGCGTAGCGTGACCTGCGGTCGCAGCGGCATTTCATCCCGTCGCGAGGGTTTTCCTACCCTTTGGCAGATATCGTAGCATATGCAAAAGTCCTTGGTGTCTTTATGCAACGTAGGCCACCATAATCCTGCCTCCAGGATTTTCTGCGCAATCAGCTTTCCTGCAAAATGACCTCCTGCGGTTCCTGAATGTGCCTCTCTGATAATAGCGTCTTTTTCATGCAGCATCACACATCTGCGCAAAAATTCATCCGGTCCTAACTTGTAGAGGTGTCCTTCGATCAAGGTGAAGTCTGCTACTTTAACGACCAACTGCTTCTTTTGCTGCTTAGTAAACTCATCGGGTGCTACTCCTGTAGTGAGAAGGTGAATAATATCGGCATAGTAATGGTCTGCGATCTGGATAGAAAACAACGGCGCATCTGGTAGATTGTCATCTATTTTACTTGGCTCTTCTCCTGAGTCTATCAACGAAATATTTTTAGGTATGGCATTCAGTCTTCCTGGTTTCAAAATGATTTCAAAATCATACTCCTGAAAGAGGAGTAACCATCTACAGATTCTCCCCCCTAACACTGGCTTATTGACCAAATACTTCAATGCGGAATGGTCAGTAAACATCTTGAACGAGGCACCCAATAGGTAGTGCCTGAACTTCTGTAGAGCATACACCATAGCTAAGCCTTCCCTTTCTGTCATGGTGTAGTTCTTTTCTACTGTCGATAGCTTCCTACTGTAGTATATGATAGGATGGTCAATGTCCCATTCTCCTGGTTGCATTAAGACAACCCCTAGTATGATGCCTGATGCATCCACATGTACATGAAATGGCTTAGTCCAATCTGTAAATACTAGGATGGGTGTTGTAACCATCTTCTCTTTAAGTGTGTCTAGACTCTGCTGACATTCCTCATTCCATAGGAATTTTACATCTTTCTTTAGCAATTTCTCCATTGGGGCTGTAATCTTTGCATAGCCCTTGATGAACTTTCTGTAGTACCCGGTATGACCAAGTACTGTCCTCAGTTGCTTGACTGAGTTGGGTGCTGAAAGATTTACAATGATGGCGATCTTCACGGGATCTACCATCAAGCCTTGTCTGCACACAATATGACCCAACAAAGTACCGAATGGTGCACAAAATATACATTTTTTCAAGTTTAGAGAAATTTGGTACTGCCTACATTTCTCTAACATCAATCTTAAATCTCCTATGTGCTTGTCGATTAGTCCAAATATAGTCCAATCATCAAAATATACTTCTAGGAATTTGTGGATGTATTCTTTAAATACAGCAACTACTACTCTAGAAAATATAGCTGGTGCATTCTTAAGACCAAAGGGCATTACCGTATACTGGAACGAGCCCCATTCTGTTGCAAAAGTGGTCTTATGGCGATCCTCTGGATGGATCCTGATCTGGTGATAGCCTGAAAATCCATTAGTGAAGGAGTAGACCTCCTGTCCTCCCACATTATCTAGCACTTGGTCTGTGAACGGTGTTGGAAATGGATCGTGAACCGATGCATCGTTGAGCTTGCGCAGATCGACACAGATCCTGATGTCTCCTTTTGTTTTCTTCTCTTGCACCACCATGGGGCTAACCCATTCCCTTTCTTCTACTGGTTCAATGATGCCTGCTGCTAGCATCTTATCAATCTCATCCTTAACTTTTTCTTTGTAGCACGGATTCAATCTATATGGACGCTGCTTGACTGGTCTAGCATCCTCCTTCAATGGTATCCTCATAACTCCCAGGTCTCCAACTATTCCCTTCATCTCTGTGAACTTGGTGGGAAACAGGTCCTGATAGTCATGTAACAAATCTGCAATCTGTCCGACTGTTTCATCATTCCATTAGTATCCAATAGAGGCAAACATAGGTTCTGCGTCTGTGCCAATATTGATCTGTTTAATCTTGATGGGTTCGGTGATTACTGGAATCTCTAACTGTGGTCCCTCAACATTGCAAGTCCCTTCTGACTCCGGAATGTTGGGGTTGCGAGGGTCTTCATCCACCTCCTCTGGTTCTGACGTAAAATTATAACACTCTAACGCCTCTCCTAGATGGATAGCCCACTCAGGTTGACCTGGCATTGATATGGTACAGTCTTCAAATATCTTGCACTTTATTACTTGTAGGACCTGATCAACACCTGGATACTTAGATTCAAAAGCGAAGGTGAGTAGAAAGCTATCTATCATAAGTGGCCATGTTGTTGTTCCGTTGCGTAGTTCAGTCTCTGTGTACCAATTCCGTGGAACTGTATCCAAAGTGTGAATGAATCGGTGGACCCATTCATCCTAGGGAATGTTCGACCAATTCTATTCGCATGTCTGAATGTGTGACCTGGGGTCACTTTCTCTTGTGTACTTCTGCGGGACATACTCTCTGTTGATAGAAAATCTGATCGCCATCAATCTTTTAATATCATCCCATGATGCAATGTTCTCTTTATGCGGGTACCACCATCTTGCAGGTGTGGCTCGTACTGCAAGGTCCATAGCTGTGATCCTCTGCTCGTGAGGAATCTGTTGTTCAAAATGCTCAAGGAATTCCTGGATATCTGTTAGACCATGAAATGATGGAATCTCATTGATCTCTACGCCAATCCATTGCAGTGACTTAGACAAGTACATGCACCTGCGCGCTGAAACTTCGTGAAGTCTGTTCTGCCAGTTCTCTAGACCAACATCTGAATCCGATGCACATGAGTTGTCGCATCGCCAACTAATGTTCCCATCTTTCGTCGGATTGACATAGTCGCTCTGGTTTGTGGTCATCTGATAGAGACTCTCCATGTTACGTGCCTCCTCCTCTGCTCGGATAGGTTCAATATATCTAGGACCCTGGAAAGGATCCAACGGCGCGATGACCCAGATCTGCGCGTCCTCAAAGGTCATTTGTCTTCTCTTTAGTTCGATAACAGCCATGTTACCGATCACCCAATCAATGCCTAGTAGTGCTGGATACGGTTTACTGTCGCCAATGATTTCTATAACTTCAAAATCCGCAAAGCTGTGAACTCCGTCAATGTCAACTGGCACCTGCGGTAACCGACCCAGAGGTGATACTCACTGCTGGTTAGCTAATCTCAGATGGATAGGCGATCTGACTAACTTAGGGCTACCCATCTGTTCCCATGTCTACTTAGAAAATTTACGTCCGATCCTAGATCTAGGATTACCTCATCCATTTCAAATTCTCCCACCTGCGCTATAAGTCGCATCTCTCTTCCCGTTCTTGTATGCCCTGTAATATTATGAAGAGCACGCTGTGTATTGCTCACGAAAGAAGATGGCTGACACTGATCTATAATGCGCTGAAGTTCTGTGATAGCTTGCTCATTTCTTACAAGTTTTAGACAACTCCGCAGTAAGGAATGTACACTTCCTGTCATCTCGTCCTTGTTGCATCTTCCTGATGTGGTAGCCTACGGTGTCTGTACAAGGCTATCGCCAGAAGGTGATTGCTGCGGTACGCCCCTAAACGGCGGTACCTGCGATCCTGATTGCGTAGGTTCATCAAATAAATCCTTAGCTTCGTGAAATGTCTGTTTATTCTTCTGTAGGTCGAGTGGTTTTGCTTTACTAGGAGCTCTGCACACCCACTGCTGACCTGTGTTCTTTTCCGTCTCCTGTGATGTCCCACTGGTAGAAACACCGCTACAAGTCACAATATTGACTCTTGGTTCTGGCTCTTTCTGCTCGGAAGCAATAAGCTAGATGTTCTGGTGTACTGTTGGCTTAGGTTCTCTGATCTTAGCTATCAAGGTAGGACACTCCTCTATAGTATGATCATAATATTTGCAGTATTTACAAGTGGTAGTGGGGCTCTGACAGTCCCTAGCATAGTGTCCTACAACTCCGCAGTTATAACAAGTAACTGGGCCGTGACCACAGCCAAAGCCTTCTCCTCTACCAAATCCTTCTCCTCGTGCAAAGCCTCCTCCACGGCCTCATCCTCTGAATCCTCATCCATGGCCACCGTAAGTCGTATCAGGATGTGGTCCTACTACTGGACCCTGTGTCTCTGACTGGACTCTGTACAAGTCTTGCTTTGCTCCAACCATCATATCATAGGCTCTGCAATCGTGTTGATCATGGCCTACCGACTTGCAGAAGACGTAGTATAAGTTCTTAGGTGTGAGCACGTACTTCTGAAGTAAGGGGCACTGGTGAGGTAGATGTCCTCGTGTTTTGCATATTTCACACCACGGTCCATGGGTCTGTGGTAAGGGGTTAGGAGCCCCTATTGCTATATATTCTACAAAGACCGGACAATTGTCTTTACTATGGCCTTGTGCTTTACATTTTATGCACCATATGTCTTGCGCAACCTCTTTCCCTTTCTTAAGCTCATGCAACTGTAATGTGAGATTAGCCAACTGATTTTGTAAAGTTGCCATGCCTGTACTGCTCTCATCTAGAGGTGAGGCCTCTAGTTTCATTGCCATCTCCAACACGGCATCCTGCGTCTGGAGTTTCTGCTGCATTAACGACAGTCTAATGTGAGGGAGCAGCGCTGTAATAAACCATTCCTTATGCTGCTCTGGCACAAACTCAAAGCTTACTTGGTCTATAAGGGCTTTGAATTTCTAGTCAAAGTCCCATACTGACTTCGATGGTAGCTGCTTAATGTCCTTGAGCTCTGTTATACACTGAGACTCAGAACTAGGTTTCTTGAACTCTTTAATCATGGCAGTCCTGACCTGGACGAGTGTTCTAGGTGTGGCAGCATACTTCATATACCATGTTAAAGATCATTCTCTCAAGGTGGTGACCAATTGTACAAGTTTAATGTTATCATCATGGATTTGTTTAATGGTCCACATGGCTTCGCATAGAAACCAATGTTGTTCTAGGTCCTCTACTCCTGTACCCTTAAAGGTAGGTAGCTTCATATCATCTCCCATTCTATTTCTCTGCGGTGGGTTCTGATTGACTGGATTACTACCACTCGACGGTGTAGGTGGAGGTGATGTAGCAGTGGTAGGTACTATCTGCGAGCTACTGGATGGAGTTCCTACGGGATTGTTCTGAGTCTCGGTCTGTTTCTGTGGGGTGTAAGGGTGGTAAGGGGTACCCCCCTCTGTTCCTTCTGTGGTACTATGACTCTGCTGTCTGGTACTATATGAACTATCCTCAAGTATTGGAGATCTAAAATCTACTTTATACTTATTTCCACTTCGTTTTCTTCCAATGTCATCAAAATCACTTTCGAACTCTTGTGACATTACTATTTCTACTTATTCATCTGAAACTAGATCCATTGTTCCTTTTTCATGTAATAGCATCTTAATGGACAAGTTTAAAGATCTTAGGTACTTACCACGATATCCTTTGAAGAAGTAGCACTCAGCCTCACTGAAGCTTTTCGTTTGGTCAACTGCAAACTCTGTGATGAAGCCTCCTAGCACACTCGCAAGCCAGAAGTCTATTTCCCTCGTGAGGGGATTATCAAGGTTATCCACGTTCTGAATCAGCTCCGGTGTCCAGACAATGTCTCTTTTCTTTTTGAATATGCTTGTATCAGTTAACTTTGCTAACCAGTCATAAAGCTCATTTCCAAAGGTCGAAAAAAATATCTCATGGATGTCTGTAATGATATGTTTTTGTAACCAGGCCTCTGTGTTTAGTTCAGGACTCCTGTTCTCTCGTTCGGCAAACTCTTTCAGGTTAGACCAAACCCACTCATTGAGTTCGTCTCTAGTAGGGCACCACCAGAACATCAGTGCTCGGTTTGTTCAAAACCGGCAACGAAACCATTTGTTGGTTATCATGGGCAGACCTGGGTTTACTATCATTAACCAACAACACCCCTAGATCACTGGCCCTTTCGGTGACAGACCACAAGCGGCCTGAAGTCTCACCCGAAGTGATTCTAATGGGTTGTCCAAGGACTCAAGCGTCTTGGACCAGGTTCTGTGGTGATCCTCCTTCTGACTCGCAGCTCTACTATCCACAAGGCCTTTATCTTTGCGCGTCGCGCGACCCTTCCGCTCGCGTCGCACGATCTCCTCGTCTCGCAGCTCCTCTAGCCGTGAGAGTTCTCTTCTACTATTACGCAGTCCCTTTCCACATCGCGCAACTTCCACTGTCTCGCGATGACTCCATATTTAGCACATCACCGCTCACCAGGCGACACGTAACTTCCTCCCAACGCTAAGCCCTTAACCTACGGTATCGCGCACCACAGCTCCTCTGCCGGTGCAGTATCGCCTTCTTGAGATAAACTACTTTTGCGGCTCAGCGCACTTAGCGTTGTTTGTGTCGACTCGCAAGACTCAACACACCAGGCTGTTTAACACTGTGACTAGTGACTATTTTAAGCAAAGTGTAAGTGAACCCACATACAACATGCCAAATATTTCAACTTATGTTTATCTTTCTATAGTGTTGTAACTGAATAACTCATTCATACATTAAACTGTAAACAAAGTGCATAACATAACTGATAGATGCAGCAAGTAAACACAACACACAAGTCAATCACAGAACACTCGGTTTTAACGTGGTTCACCTCCAGGATGGAAGTTACGTCCACAAAACTGTGTTTCTCTTATAGCTCAGGGGAAGATAAAAACAGTTCTGTTGTACCTCATATGCAGCTCAAGATCTTCTCTCTTAGATCTTTATTCTTCTCTATATTGCACTCCTACAATATACTCTTCCCTCTCTGTCGATCCCTACGGATCGTTACATGCATGCTCTATAAGCCAGCTACTGGTTACAGTAAGATTCTACAGCTAATAACAGAACCAGAGCTTGTCTTTTACAACAGTCTATATTATCCTTATTATCTATATCAATCAACAATTTTCTAACCATCTAACCCTTTACAATACAAAAATACATCCTTTTATAGGCAGCCCAAAGGTCCTGGCATTACAACACTGTGGGCCTGTCCCAACAGTAACCCAAACCCTACTTAGTGACAGTCGGCATATCTGTACTTGAGGTAGCCGCTTTTCTTCACACCACAGCTCTCTGCGGTCTTCCATGCTTCCTAGCACTGATCATGGGTACTGTTCACCGCTTCCTAATCGTGTCCTTTGTCTTCAATACCTAGGCCTCATTGCTCCTTTTCCTTTATGAGGGTAGCTGAGCCCTCCTGTCTTCCGCCGATGCCTTCAATGTAGTGGATGAGCTCTCTCGTCTCGGTCGCTCAGGTACTGTCACCTTTCTTGACTTCTCTATCTTAAAAGTCACAGTTTTCGGCTCTGCTCTGCAGCTGGAAACCTGCTATGGCGTCGTAGCTCTGGTTCTTCTATTTCCGCCAAAACTGTCTGTCCGCCAAAAATAGCAGCTTCTTCTGTAGCTGCGGGACCCTACTCCAACAAGAGGATCCCAAATGAAATATAAATTAAAATCTCCCATTATAATTTAATATTATAGATTATATTTGAATCATGAAAATTTTATATAGAAAATAATTAATAAAAATTTCATGATAA
>LPNX011071965.1:0-20263 GCA_001517045.1 Pseudotsuga menziesii
TAGTGTGATTTGCCACACCTCATACATCATGCTTTGATGGCCTATCCATGTTCCCATGTAGACTCTTTTTAGCGCTTATTCTCACTATGACCCCAATGCTCCGGTGGAACCTTTCAAAATGACATGTTTATGTATATATATGTGGATCACAAGTCTACAACCCACGTATATGTAACTTGCACCATTGTCACCTGTGTACATATGGAAATATGCTCCAAAACAAAACAAAAAATTGGATTGTTTTCCATCAAGTAATGAATGAATTGATCCTTGGCCTTCCATATGTCATGAAATGCTCCATTTCAACCCTTCACTTGCCACTGAAGGGCTATATATTAAGCTACTATGAAGCATTGTAGTAGGAGAACTTTGGAGAGAAAATATTATAGCATAATTGTGCCCCTTTCTTATATACTTGAGTATACATCCCTTTGTCCTTGAAGCAACCATTAGTTTTATTTATGTTGGCAAGGGGTTTGGGGTAAGTCAGTTGCGCAACATCGCGGATGATGCGTAAGCTCGGAAGACATTGTGCAATGCAAAGATAGCATGCAAGGCAGAAAATAGACTACTTTTGAATATTTTGTGTAATGTTTTGTACTTTTTGGCCATATCCTGTGGATAGTGGTGATTAGTTGGTAGAGTTAGTTAAGAATTAGTTAGAAATTATTTAAGTGGACCATGAATGTAATGGTGCAAGCCTACAAGTATAAGAAGAATTGTAAATGTGAAAATAAAGTTGTAGACTATGGATTGGAAGTTCGAAGCTCAGCTGAATTATTGTATGAATCCATGGTTGATTGTGCGTATTTAATATGATAAGAAGGAGGTTGATCTAGATTGTGGTTCTGATATCATATTTTTATCTCTTTTTGTTTTCCTGCTTTGTAAATCCAATAATGAATGTGATGTGAGTCTACAACATGGATCTATGTTGCAATTTTTACTGCTTATGAGTGATGTTATCTTCTTAGATCTATTTGTGCAATAGTATGGTTATTTATGTTATATGATCTGACTATTTCTGTTATAAATGAATCATGTGATCCGTTGAAGAGTGATGATGAATGGCTCTATGAATGATTAAACACTGGTCAGATCTGGTAGATAAGGTGATGCATCACTGATTCTCATAGTCCTCTTTTATTCTACAGAAACTTGGTATCGTCATCCCTCCTTCAAACATATCAAGTGAGAATTCATCCTCTTTGTGGGTGTTATGGAGAAAACTTCCTATGGTTTAGGGTACCACAATAGACAAAGTAACCATAGAAATCAATCCCTTCCCATATGAAAGAGAAATAAAACATATAACACTAAAGGATCTCAAAAAATACCTTATTCTTGATGGTTGATGTAGATCCCTGTTGAGCTTTTCCAATCACACTTGTGTTATCAATTTTCTCTCTCAACAATAAGAAAACAAGACAAGCATGCTATATAATTGTGTTAGACCTACTCTATCATATATAATCAATTATGTATAAGAAATTAAATACATCCATGGATTCAATATTCATTTAAATGCACATCATTGGACAGGAAAAGACATTTCTATTTATATAAATTATAGATTACAAGAATGACAACATTTGTCGGCACATCTAAAAACCGAAGAAATTGAGTCGTCCACTTGGGACTCCATCGCCTCAATCCTCCATCTCTTGATAGCAAGCTCACCAGAAAAGGTAAGCTTGGGAAGAAAACAAAGTGCTCCAAGGGACAAAGGGATGTAGACTCAAGTATAATCAAGCTACAGTAACAATGGACTATATTTTTCTTGCTCTTCAATTCCTCCCCTTCAATGCATCCAAAGGGTTCCTTATACAGTGATTAAATGGGGTAATGGAAGGTCAAAACTGAGTGATCTCAAGGAATATGGAAGGCCAAGATACAATTGACTTGGATCCACATCAAGGAAAACTCCAAAACTATTTGGCCTTTTGCACACATCCCAATGTATGCAGGTTTAGGGGTCATATCCGCGTATATACGCGAGAATGGGTTTAAAAGTCACGTATGGAAAATAATGCATGTTTTTAGGGATGATATTGGAAACATCAAAGGTATAAAAATAGTCCATGGGGTCCAAAGAGTTTGCAAAGGGATATGGAAGGTCATAAATATGTGATCTACCATGTGTGGTAAAATAAGCTATAACAGATGCCCCCTAATGTGTGAGGTTAGAGGGGTGATCCGATGGCTGAAATAAATTATAAGTCCATCCCAAGAGTGGAGTGATGAAGAACCAGGTGGAAGAACCAACCATCCAACAATATAATACACATATATTTGCATATGAATGCAAGTACATAAGAGTACAATGGCCATGAATAGGCATGATAAAAAATATGACATGTGTGGTCATCTCCATGTACAATATAGAAAAATAAGAATCTCCATGATGAAGATATAGAAAGGATCATGATCTCCATGAAAGCTGAAGATATACAATGGGTCAAGATCTCCATAATGGCTGAAGATATCTAACATACACTGGAATCAAGTCATGAGAGCTGAAATCTCATGAACACTGGCACGATTAAGGAGGTAGGATATTAGAAATGCCACCAATTTGGAAAGTATTATACATAATCCGCTACAAGTACATGTACTAATATGTGAATAAAGGTGTTGAGGTTGAACATAGTAGTCCATCGTCTAGTTATCGGTCATTGATGTATACTGTTAACAGACGTGATACCACCCATCGATAATGAAAATGGGAATCAAGGTACTAGAGTGAAAACTAACAAGTGTGAATAAATGTGTTAAGGTCAACCTCTTGAAAGAATCCATTGATCAGGGGACATTGATGTATTCCCAAAAAATTTTATGGAAAGAGAACCTACCACCGATGACTGGAAGTCTCAAGGCACTCAAAATGACTCTAGAATCCTATCCCAAAATAAATGATCTAAATTTTATGGAATGAAATCTGCTGGAAGGAGGGCATTAAGGCATCCCCCATCATCCAAAATGAGGTACTCAGCAAAGCTGTATAATGCGAAAGGACTCAATCATAATGTGCATGAAACATTAATAGTACCGGGAATGGTCGACATGCAAAGTCAAGAAAAATGAGGAATGGCCAACTCAAGCTTCAAATTCCTTTGAACAAGAGCATAATGGCAAATGGTGACTTAATGTAGGTAGCATAGAATCAATATACAAAAATGGGACATCTCTACGACATAGGAGGCATCGAGAGAGGCTCCATAGGGACTGGAATCTTAACCCATTGGTGGAGATAAACTTAGAGAAATGAGTACATCTCCTAAATTCAAACTATTAACCCAACCAACAAACATGATATATAGTGCTCTGTTCGAAGGTGACATGACTCGACTGTTTCCAAAGGTAACATCTTTTCTTGTCCATATTTTTGGTCTTCTAAATTTTTTGGAAATTTTCAAATATTTTGAAAATATTGAAAAAGAATAAAAATGCTTTATAGTTACATACTAGGAGGAGATTAGTGTCAAGGGACAAAAAAACTAGTTCCAAGCAGTGGAACATACCTATGCTCAATGAAGGAAACATGTGTAGGATAACTACACTCAGGGGAAATTCCCCTCCTAGAAAAAATGGGGAATCAAGTTGCAAAAGATATATACAATTACTCTGCATGGCTAGACATGAGCCAATCTCGGGCTATATGGCTGATAATCAAAGTCAGGGAAGCTGGCATAAGGCTCAATAAGGTAGGAAAAACTCATGATAATGTAATTACAACTTGACATAAGGGAGTCTTGGGAAAATGCCATCAAAAATATCAAGAGGAGTATGAGGATCTTGCGTAAAGTCATGGTGATACTATATAAAGGACTCCCACACCCTAAAGGAAAAATGCCGGCATGGGCACCAAATGCAAAATAGGAGATAACTAGGGTATCCATGTATGGTCAAGCTCTACCATTCACATCATGTAACTTCTAAAAGCAACAAGAAGGTTATGTGACATGATAGAATGGGTTTGTACCTAAGGTTATAATGAAATGGTTATAAGGTCATGCAAAGTGCAAATTAATGTGAAACCTAACCTATATGCCAGTTTTAAAATAATACCTGAAATCAACACGAATGGGTCAAAATATATGATAGCACAAGCCAAGAGACTATTGATGAGTACATTGTGGTGTACTACTTTCCAAACATGAAAAAGGTTGGGAGTCCATTCCCGATAAACTTGATCCAGGTTCTAGGACTGAAGGCCATACTGTTGGAACTAAGCAATATAGCCTGCTTAGCTTCACTCCACTAGGCCTCTCGGCCATTGATGTTCTATGCGGTGGAGTGTATGACTAGATCACTACGTTGTTGAGCAACATGAAGTAGCAGCTCAGTGACTGCAAGATGGGAAGGGTGAGAAACTTTGGTTTCTATAGCATAATTAGCACATTCTTCTTTGAGCATGTACTGGGGCTAATCCCTGGAGTGGACATTCCTCCACACGGAGTTTGAGACCCGACCCAACGACGTTGGGAAAATGTTATGTGTAGATTTGGTGTAGGTAGGGTGGCTAACCCCTACCCATCAGACTTATTTCCATGGTGGTGGACACAGATCATAGCCATCGATGACTATCCCTATGCAGGGATAGATTTCCTTGGAGATCTGGACATGCCCCTACCACCAGGAGTGGCATATAGCGACATAGGTAACGAATCCCAAACCCACTTTAATTTTTTTGAATTATTTATTTTTTGTGTTTTTTGATATATTGACTCAAAAGACATGTTTTGGTGTGAAGACACATAATGGCAATATGTCATGTGTATGTAGATGTTGGACCACGATGACTGGATGGTTTCCCTCATCATAGATGGAGGGGAAGAGGAGACGACATCATGGGTGAGGATGCGGAGTAGACACTCAAAATCATGCACACAAACTTTGTATGCTTGACACATAGGGTACCCATGGTGTAAGTCGAGGACTTTCCTGAGGCCATGCAACACCAAGTGGTTGGTGTACCACGAGCATTGGTTCGATTATTTCGATGGCTAGCTAGGGCTGTGGTGTGTTACCATCACCAGAACCCTCATCCTCCTTGTTAGGATTATTAATCCTCCCTTGTCCAAATTTGGTCATATGTCTAAATTGGGAGTCATGTCTAAATCGAGAGTCCATCCAGTCTATTTATAGTCATTAGTACCATTGGTTAAACTTGACCTAATTGGGGCACATGTTTCAGTTACCAAAGTGCGGGGAACACTAATTGAGGCTCACTGCCACTTATTGCACTTGATTGCATAAGTTTAGGAGTCTCCTAGATCAATCCCTATAATGTAGGAAGCAACTGGGAGTGCCGAAACCAACCAAGGTCAGTTCACTTCAGTTAATGACTAGTCAAGCCAAGTTAGGAGTCAGTTACATTCAGTTCTAGATCTCTACATTCAGTTAAATAATGGTTTAATTAATTGCACGCATGTGGGGCATTTTTCTCACCTACCAAAGTCAGTTAACCATTATTTAATACTAAATGTAACAGTTGGTTGTGTTTTAGAACTCCGATTGTGATTTAGACAAGTCTTGGTTTTCTACAGTCAAGTAGAGTCATCAATTAGAAATTCCTCATGTGGATTCAAATTGCTTGTCGCTATTAAAGCCATTTTACATTATTGTAATTATCATCTGGATTACTTTTTTGATTAATGAAAGCATTCACAGCTGCAATCCTTTTGCACTGTTTCATTCTTCAATGGCTGAGTAAATTGTGAGATCTTCTTTGTGAGTTGTGTGTTTGTCTACAGATCTATATGCTCAAATTTAACATGGTATCAGAGCCTCGACGGAAAAGGCACTTCTCCTCCTCAGATCTCATACTGTATCATTTTTTTATTTTGCAGGTACAACTTCGAAATGAATTCATCAGTTCCTCTTCTCGCCCGATCCTCAGACTATTTTGAATGGAAGGTGAAGATGATTGGATTTCTGCATAGACGAAAACTCTTTTGGGTGTCTGATGGATTAGGTAGAAATTCCTTTGAGAGTGAAAATGACTGGCTAAATGCAAGGATAAAGCATTTGAAATAATGGAACTCACTCTTTCTCCTAGCATGCCCTACCATAGTAGATCTATTACAGATCCAAAGGAACTCTGGGAAAGATTGGACAGAACCTTTGGAAGCACATGGAGCACATTCAGCACCAAAAGCATCCTTGATCCAAAAATATCAGCCTCCACTCTCTCTGATGAAGTTGTTCAAGATGAAGAAGAAGCGAAAACTTCTACACAATCAATTTGAATTGAAGACAACCTCCATGCAGTGACTCCTTCTCCTGATGCTCCGGAAGTTCATGAGATATCTGATATCTCATCTTCTCATATTTCTGAAACAGAAGAAGACATTCGAATCTCTGATATTGAAGAAAAATTCTGCTGCACTTCCATGCAAACATTCACCGGTGATTTTCCTTTAAATTCTGTGCAAAATTTACTAGTAATTGCTTCCGAAAGTGAAGAGAAATTTGATTTTTCTTCCTTTAATGTTGCTGCTGGTGTGCAAATATTTGATACCTTGGATATTTTGGAAGAAATATCAGATTACCAGAGTGATTCATTCGCTCCCCATGATCTAGTTTTTTCAGCAAATTCCTGCAGGATTGCATGCACCAAAATTCAGAATTTTGAAGAAGAAGAAAGCCGTGCATCCACCGTCTCGGTTAACCATTTATTTGAATATGATATTAAACTTATTGGATCTGATATGATCTTATTTAGATATTATCTTATATTTATTGGTTTAATATATCAAATTCATAATCTTTCAGTACCGCTTGTAGCTGTTCTCATCAATGGTGTGAAGAAACAAGTACCGCAAGTCTCCTACAAAACTACTGCTGGGGATTTGATTCCATTTCACAGTTTTGGATATGTTTTGAACCTGTTTAGATATTATTTAATTTATGATCCCATATTATTTGGTTCATATTTTAAAATTCAAAATCATTCAGTCATGCTTGTAGCTGCTCTCACCAATTCCGGTGTGAAAAATCAAGTACCGCACTTTCTCTTCAAAACTGCTGATGGGGATTTGGTGTTAGTTTCCTCATATGAGATTGCTGATATTTTATGATGTGATTCATTACCTATTTAAGAAGCTATATCATACTATGGATCTCTAGAATTTTCTCTCAACAGTCCCAATGCTTCTCTACCATTGATCACATGCTCATCTTCTCACAGAACTAATAAAGAGGAAGATTTTCTGCATCCGCCTGGATACCTGCTCCTAACACTTGGGGTTGTTCTTACCACTCATGGTTTGCTGTTAATGGCTGAAAAATATTATTTTCTTGAGTGTTCTTCACATTCTCTGAATTCTCAAGAACCTTTCCTCACATTTCAGTTGACTTCAGTTGCTCTACATGGGTCCAGTTTTCATCTGGCAGCTGTCTATATTTGTGATTTAGTTGAGCATATCATTCTTCTTCCAAAGAGGAAGATTCCTCCATAAATATAATGGAGAGGTTCACATGCCAGGCCCCAGGATACCTGTGCACAGAAGAACCAGATTGATCCTGATTCTACCTGCTTAATTAGAAGGGGTTTTTTTTTCCCATGTGGTTTTTCCCCAAGCACCTTATTTTTGAGCAGTTACTTTACTTTACTTGATGTAATGGGTGACCTATGGTATTAGTTACCAGGGCCCACAGTTTGTCCAAGTTCGCATTTATGGGGGGTGTTAGGATTATTAATCCTCCCTTGTCCAAATTTGGTCATATGTCTAAATCGGGAGTCCATCCAGTCTATTTATAGTCATTAGTACCATTGGTTAAACTTGACCTAATTGGGGCACATGTTTCAGTTACCAAAGTGTGGGGAACACTAATTGAGGCTCACTACCACTTATTGCACTTGATTGCATAAGTTTAGGAGTCTCCTAGATCAATCCCTACAATTTAGGAAGCAACTGGGAGTGTCAAAACCAACCAAGGTTAGTTCACTTCAGTTAATGACTAGTCAAGACAAGTTAGGAGTCAGTTACATTCAGTTCTAGCTCTCTACATTCAGTTAAATAATGGTTTAATTAATTGCACACATGTGGGGCATTTTTCTCACCTACCACAGTCAGTTAACCATTATTTAATACTAAATGTAACAGTTGGTTGTGTTTTAGAACTCCAATTGTGATTTAGACAAGTCTCGGTTACCTATAGTCAAGTAGAGTCATCAATTCGAACTTCCTCATGTGGATTTGAATTGCTTGTGGCTATTAAATCCATTTTACATTATTGTAATTATCATCTGGATTAATTTTTTGATTAATGAAAGCATTCACAGCTGCAAGCCTTTTGAGCATATAGATCTGTAGACAAACACACAACTCACAAAGAATATCTCACAATTTACTTAGCCATTGAAGAATGAAACAGTGCAAAAGACTTGCAGCTGTGAATTCTTTCATTAATCAAAAAAGTAATCCAGATGATAATTACAATAATGTAAAATGGCTTTAATATCCACAAGTAATTCGAATCCACATGAGGAAGTTCGACTTGATGACTCTACTTGACTGTAGGTAACCAAGACTTGTCTAAATCACAATTGGAGTTCTAAAACACAACCAACTGTTACATTTAGTATTAAATAATGGTTAACTGACTGTGGTAGGTGAGAAAAACACCCCACATGTGTGCAATTAATTAAACCATTATTTAACTTAATGTAGAAAGCTAGAACTGAATGTAACTGACTCCTAACTTGGCTTGACTACGAATCCCAAACCCACTTTAATTTTTTTGTGTTTTTTGATATATTGACTCAAAAGACATGTTTTGGTGTGAAGACACATAATGGAAATATTTCATGTGTATGCAGATGTTGGACCACGACGACTGGATGGTTTCCCTCATCATAGATGGACGGGAAGAGGAGACGACATCATGGGTGAGGATGCGGAGCGGACACTCAAAATCATCCACACAAACTTTGTATGCTTGACACATAGGGTACCCATGGTGTAAGTCAAGGACTTGCCTGAGGCCATGCAACGCTAAGTGGTTGGTGTACCACGAGCATTGGTTCGATTATTTCGATGGCTAGCTAGGGCCGTGGTGTGTTACCATGACCAGAACCCTCATCCTCCTCCTCAGTATTAAAGGCCTGAGAGTATTTATTTTTGTACTACTGTGCATTATACTTTGGTGGCTTGGAAGCCCCAATTTTTTATTATGACACTTATGTATTATGACGTCACATTTTGGATGTTAATGAAAAACTTTTATGATGATCAAATATTTATTTACATGTGTGCAAAAATGTATGTTTGTGCTATGCTTATGGTCTATGAAACAAATATCAATCTAACACATATTTAGCATATGAGTCAGCAACTTAATGAAAAATTATTGAAACATGTATGTATGTTATATTCTCAAATTTTCATTCTAGCAACTCACACATAAGAATCTTCATAATAAAATTGGATCCCTAATACGATACGAGCCATTAAGTTGTGAAACCACTAACTGGGAATTAAGATGTACCTTAAGAGAGACAACACCATGTGAAATGGCATCACACAATAACTCAATAACAACACTATATTCAACAACATTGTTCGAAGAAGGCCGTAAACATACGCCTCCTGAAGACAACACTTGAACCGTAGGAGTATAAATCACCCAAGAAGCTGAAGCTCAATTTTGAGTGTGAGGACTAGCACCATCGATGAATCCTATGTAAACGAAAGACTCTATCAACATATTACATAAGAAATAGAAGCTAATCAACAAACCCGATCACCATAATAAAACCTAACTATGCAACTCAAAACTGTACAATAATATACAATAATCAACCCTGGTAGAAGATCATGCATAGTATTTTTTAAGATAGAGCCCATTTCTACGCTCTGCTAAGGCTTTCCCTTCATAATCTACTATGTCCTAAGCACCCTTCTCTAACACACATTTGACCACGTAAGGACCATGCCACATGGGATTAAACTTCCCTGCCCCCAAGAGTTCTTTAGCTTGATCCCACAAAAGGACCAAATCACCTTCACTAAACTTCCTCGGATGGATAGAATTATCATATTAGACCTTAATGTGACACTTATTTACCTCTAGAACCACTAAGGAATCTTGACGCTACTCATCAAGCTGCTCTAAGTGGACCAAATGTTCCTCCAATGCAGAAGTTTTTGCTAATAGCTCTATAGCTAGCTTCAATGAAGGTATTTCGCATTCAACCAGCAAGATAGACTCCAACCCATGCACAAGCTGATATGGAGAGAAACCAGTGGTAGTATTAATCGCAGTTCTATAGGCCAACAAAGTAGGATATAACACGATATGCCAATTTGTATTTCTTTGTGCTATGGTTCATTGTAGAATGGAATTAAGTGATTTATTCGCTGCTTTCACCTATCCATTCACCTGAGGGTAATAAGAAGAGGAATGCTCCTGCTTATACCCTAAATTTGAAGCCAACTCTTCCATCATTTTATTTCTGAAAGTGCCTACCATGGTAAGTGACAAGATCTATCGGAATGCCAAACTGAGTAATAATTTGGTTGAAAATGAAGTGCATTGCTGTCTCACCATCAAATTTAATAGTGGGCATATCCTCTACCAATTTCATGAAATAATCGACAGCCACTATAAGTTGATGATCCCCCCTAGTTCAAGCTGGGTTACAATCCATATAGTTAAGCCCTCACTTGGTGAAGGGATCGGTGATAATAATAGGATGTAACGGGGATGGATGCGAGTGCATATTGCATGCAAACACCTGGTAAGGGTGGCACTACTTGACTGCATTAACACAATATTTGAAGATCGACAGCCAAAAACATCCTATTCTCAAGATTTTTTGGTCTGTAGAAAGCCTACATAAATGACCACCACATGCCCCTCTATGGTAATCATTCAACATAACCTCACCCTCATCAACAGTTAAACAACAATGTAAAATGGAACCTACCCCATAGTGGTACAAAATGTTATCCACTATAAGGTAGTTCTTAGCTACATGATGTAATCGTCGTCACTCATCCCATGAAAGGTGAGTAGGGACCTTCAATGTTTTCAAATATACAATGATATCCCCGTACCATGGGTCCAAATATGAGATAGGAAAATATGCTCATCGAGAAAATTATCCTCATAAACCTCCTCCTCCTCCTCCAAACTTGGAAAATTATATATGAGCTCCGCAAAGATCAATGATTTCTTTGATTTCACCGAAACAAATTCAATATCGAACTCTTGCAAAATAACAATACATTTATTGTATTTTCCCCCAATCATCCTTCTAGTGAAGACGAACTGAAACAGATTGATATGAGCTACAACCAAGCTTCGGCAAAGGAGAATGTAATGTCTCAATCTTTAAACCGCATGAAAAGTGGCCAAGGCAAGTTTCTCCACATGGTAATAATGAATTTCCACATCAACAAGGTTTCAGATCAAATAATATATGACATTCTCATGGAGCTCCTCATCCTCCTGAACTAAAACTATACCAACCCTCTCCATGGATGCAGCCACATAAATAAATAAATCATGGCTATAGTCGAGTGGACTAAACGTGGAGGATGATGCTAAGGCTTGATTAAGAGCATCAAAGGAATCCTACACTCGATCATCCTAGAAAAAAGGAGTGTCCTTCTTTAAAAGACACATAAATCCTTTAGTCAAGTTCGCAAAACTAACTATGAATATCCATAAGAAATTTTCCATGCCTTGCAAACAGTGAAGATATCTAATACTATGCAGGGAATACAATTGAATTATTTCCCCAACCTTTAAGGGATTTACCCTTATACCCTCCCTCAATATGATGAACCCTAGCAAGTGACCAACAACCATACAAAAGATGCACTTATGAGGATTTAACCAAACCTAATAATGACGGCACACCCGAGTGGCACCTCTCCGTCCGAGTGCTGATATCCCTCATGTCGGCACACAAAAGGACACTTATGGATAGAGGTTTTCCCTTAAACTATAGCTTTTCTTGTCATGAAATACATTCTACCTTCATCCAACTAGTTACTTTTCCATTTAGCCATGTTGGGATGTATTCGCGACTCTCATTCTTGACAACTCGCGAGTCATTCGCGAGTCTCCTTCACAGCAAGTCGCGAATCCTTGTATTCGCGGGTTGCACTTATACAGAGTCACGAGTCATTCGCGGGTTGCTCTACTACATACCTGTGAATGTGCTCCTTAACATGAAAACATAAAATCACACGCTAATGGGATTTTAGTTAAGTCATTTTACTTAATCTCCCTAACTGCTATAACCTCCCTAACCTTCGAGAACTTCCTTATTTCACCCATATAAATACAGGCCTTGGGGAGGGTTGTAGAGACTTACGCTTTTGGAGCAAAGTTATGCTGGTAGATTGTTTACAGAAGTCTTTGGAGCAGTGAAACTCAAAATCCTTTGGTAACAGAGGAGTCCTTGTCTCAGACGTTTGGTTGTACTATGAAATTTCTCATTATTGATAATAAAGAGATTACTTCTTCCACATGTGTCTTATATATCTTGGTTTGATCATTGTTTATGCTTCAGTATTTCATATTTGAATTATATAACCTACTAACATATATATATGAATCATACTATATCTGGAAGATTGTCTCTGAACAAGTGAGAGAGGAGTGAGCCTTGAATACTTTGGAAGTGGAGTAGATCGGAAGAGGACTAACAAGGATCGAACGTCGTTTAACAAGTAAGTTCTTCTAACTCTCCTATTTCCTATTCTGCACTTTAGAAGTCAATTGACTGCAAGTGTTTGAGTATGTTGGTAACCCCCGACCTATGATTATTAGGTGCATAATCCCTTACAACAGAACTGGCGACTCCGCTAGGGAAGCCTAGACTGCTGTAGGTCATTTCTGTTATCCTGACCAGTTTTCCTGTAAGTCTGCTTGTGGTTTGTTATCCTGGATCTTGTCTACTTCAGTCTTTGAAAGTCTTATGGTTTTTTCTTTGCTTTTGAATAAAATTTTTATACCCATTCGTGGTTTGTTCCACTGAACAGTCATGAGTAAAAAGTGGCATTCGCGGGTTGTTATACTGCACAGTCGCGAACATTCGCGAGTTGCACTGCTAGATAGTCGCGAGTACTCCTGAAGATTTGGATTTTTAAAGAAGAGTTTTCTTGTGTCTTTTCTTGTTATAGTGCTTGTTTTCTGGGAATACTTTCTTTAAGAATGCTGTAGAGTTTGTTTGATTGCCTCAGGTGATCACATCTTAGTGCTTTTTGAAAGCCATTTGAGCCTTTTTACTTGGTTTATTTACTGTTTGCATCCTGAAGCATTTGACCTGTTTGGGTTCTTGGTTAAAGTGTCTTAGTCTAGATCAGTGATCAGGGTCTTGGACTCTATTTTTCCAGTCTGCTTTCTGACAGTTGCATGTTTGCACTTACCTTTTTTAATTCTGTAGTGGTTTTGTATCATTGTTTGCACCCAAGCTAAGTTCCTAGCCTGCTTCTCTTGCTGGTCTGTAGGTTCTCTTAGCTTGTTTGATTCAGTTTGTAGTTTATTTACAGTTCATAAGTTTCAAGTTGACTCAAACATAGTGCATTGTAGATGCATAGTAGTTTCTTTGAGCAATTTTTAAAGTGAAAACAAAACATAGTTATTCTTTTGCATTGTGATTTTTCCATAAGTAGTGTTTGCTTCATTTTAAAAATATATAATCTCAGAATTACAAAAACATAGGTTTAGTTTCTCTTATCAGTGCTTTAGTTCATCAATACATATTTGAAAAAAATGAAAAGAAGTTTGTTTTATAGTAGTAGTTTGATTTGAATACACTTTACTTTCATTTATTTCTTGCTGAGTCAAAACACCATACAGTATATCACTTCCATTTCCTCTTGAGTAAGAAACAACCCTTAAAATAAATGCATAAATTAAAATTTATTAGTAAGTTTTTATTTTTAGGGGCCTTTCACCTACTAGATTAGGCTATACTTGTGAGCTAGGGAGTGTAAACTTCCCACAAGTTATAAACTCATACGTAGTGGACCATTCTTTAGGTAAATCCTTGATTCTATCACTGTATCTGGGGAGCTCCTCTTAAACGGAAGTTAAGCACTAGGCCGCGTGGAGGCTTGGACAGAGGGGATAACCCCCCAAATCCTTGTCAAAACATAACCCAGGACTTTTGTGCATCTGGGGATTCTATCCTAGACAGAGTTTCGGGCTCAGCTACCCTGCCCATGTGTATGAGTTCGACTGACGACTGTCCCCCCAGACAGCTGGTATTGTCAAGGTAGCCTTAGTCTCTTGTCTCTTTAGGGTTCATACCTAGGTAAACCGGAAGGTTATTTCTGGTTCACCTCAAACGGGCTTGGAAGGTAACCCTTGTTGAAAGTGCAGGAGGGTGGTGGGTGATTCCTCCGCTTGTGCCTGAGAACCCCTCAAAAATGCCAAGTAACTGTTCATCAACTTTCTTCGGGAAAGCATATCTTTATACCCTGGTTTGATTGCTTGAGACTCTAGGATCTTTTTAGTGAATGCTCTGTGGATTTCCTTGTGCTTAGTTGACCTTAGGGTGTGATTAAGTAAAATTTTAATTCTGGAGGACCAACTAGTTAGAAGGTCAAGAAGGTTGAGAAACCTTCCTCCTCTTCCTGCATTGGAGCCTCCACCTTTACCCCAAAGGCGAAGATTAGGCACAGACGGTTCTTTTGAACCAATAGGAGTAAGTGAGGTTCTTGGTGAACCAAAATTGATAGCTAACCGTTTTGATTTAGACACAGTCGAGATAGAAGAATTGAAGACTGACGAGTTTGCAAGAAATTTTAACTCTCCCTTGACTGATCTTAACGATCCTGTGATCGTCCAAGTTAGACCTTTTAGTTCACCAATAGTAGGTGTCCCTTTGAGTAGAGTCATGTCTTCTATGGAAGAGAGTGCTTTTGTGTTTACGTCAACCCTTCCGGTTGAAGGGGTACTACCTCCCCCGGTTAGTGCCCCTAGATCTAGTTTGCCATCTACGCCTTTCACTCCAGCGAGCTAGGTGGTTCAACCACCGGTTCACTCCAACATAGGAGGTATTTTTGGTAACACGGTTGCTGGGATCCCCAGTGGATCCCCAGTATACCTACCATTCCCTCTTCCTTCCCTTACACTACTCAGAGTGGTCCGGTAGGATCCTCGCCTTATGTCCAAGGTTTTCCTTGGAATGGGGGGCATATCCCCCCATCCAGTCCATACGTAGGTCCAACTCCTTCATATGTAGGAGTGCAGTTTGGAGGCAACACCTCTTATGGGAAAAGCTTCCATACCCCTATTTCGGTCCCATACTCGAGCTCTCCCTTCTCTTTGTTTAGGGGAGGGATACCTGCTCCAGTCTTTCAGACCCCAGCTTCTATGGGGATGGCCCGAACCACTTACAATGCACCTCCCACCCAAAATATGGTGGCCTACGGATGGAATACATTTCGAAGCAACCTTCCCACTTCACAATCGGTGTCAGGGGGAAACCCCACCTTTACCTATGGGAATTCGGGGGCTGGACCCTCTAATCCCCAAGCTGGCACAACTAGTACACCGGTTAGGCCAAAACTTCCTTTTTTGGCAACTTTGAACTTGCCAGAATTATCCAAATTAATGAATGACCCAGTGAGTCATGACCCTTTGTGGCCACCTATTCCCACCAAACTACCCTCGAACATCCCTAAGTTCGAAGGTAAGGCTGGTGAAGATCCTGGGGCTCATGCCACCACCTTCCATTTATGGTGTTCTTCCAACTCATTGAATGAAGATTCAGTGAGATTGAGGCTGTTCCAGAGGACCTTGACTGGAACTGCAGTAAAATGGTACATTGAGTTGCCTTCTGCCGCTTTTAGTAGTTTCTGGGACCTAGCTAGTGCTTTCCTCAGTCACTATCAGCTTTCGGTTCCTTACGATTTTGGAATGGATTTTTTGTCTACTTTTAGACAAAACAAGGCAACCCACATCTCAGATCATATCCAAGAGTGGAGGAGGTGAAAGAGTCTTATCAAATCTACCATCCCTCCTGGGTTTCTATTAGAGTGGTTCCTTAAGTCATTGTTGCCATACATTTCTAAGGATGTTTCCACATCAGGAGTGACTAGTGAAGAAGAAGCCATACTCAGGGCCCAGCAGTTGGACTTGATTTATTCACAGTCTGGGATTCTATATGAAATTATCCCTGATTCACAAAGGCCTTCACATGAGGCCGAGAAACCTAAGCCTGGACCCCATGCCAATGGTGTGGTTGGGTCCATAAACTCTCCCATTGTAGAGTCTTTGACAAAACAACTTCACCAATTGTTTGTCAAACAGTCTACGGTGGAGGCAGCAAAGGCTGCCCCCTCCTCCCAAAGTGAAAATGTTTTTGCACAAACCTCTTTGAAGGGAAATTAGCAGCCCGGTGGGAAGAAGAAGAAAGGTAAAAAGGGAGAGGGAAACCAAAACCAAAACAAGCCAAATCCATTTGTAAGTTCAAAAAGGAAAAGAAGAAAGTCAAGTTCCCTTGTAAGTTATGCCAAGGGGACCACCTTACTCATCTTTGTCCCCTCATGGAACAAGCTCAGAAGCTACTCCAAGCTCAACCACCAGCTATCCTAAAGGATCCGTTTCCCCAAGGGCAGAATTCTGCTTCAGCTTCTACCGTAGCAGGGGGAACTCAAGATACCCCTGACCCCAATTATATCAACATGGTTAGATCCTCAAATTTTTTACAAACTAGGAACAAAAGCTATGAGAAAGAGACCGATGAGAAGGGTAAAGTTGTAGTTTAATCTTCCAACCCTCTCACTATAGAGAAACCTGTGGAAATAATGCCAAAGATACCCAAAGGTGTCTTTAAGAAGACTTTGCATAACCCAACTGCCCGAGCTGCTTCTAACTACTATGTGGTTGAAGACTTGGCTCAGAATCTGTGTGCAATGTCAACTTTGGAGGTGCTACAGAGTTGTCCCGCCCAACGGGATGCCCTCTTAGCAGCTTTAGGTAGCATGGACTCTTCGAGTCTCTCATCAAAATTTAATCTCTCTGATGTTAAAATTCGCCTCCCTTATCATGTATCTCTATCGATAGATGTTGTCCATGGTGGTAAGACCATTGGACGAGCAGTTGTTGATGAGGGAGCCTCTACTTGTGTTATGTCCCTGGCCTGTTGGAAAGCTCTTGGATCCCCAGAGCTGGTCCCATCAACCACTTTACTTACTGATTTTGATGGAAGGTTTTTCCATCCACATGGTATCCTTCCTGCTTTCGAGATTAAGTTGGCTGGAAAAGCAGTGTCTGTTGAAGTTGAAGTGATTGATGCTCCATTGGACTACAATTTGCTTCTGGGTAGGAATTGGACATATGCAATGTCTGTCGTTACATCTGCTGTCTTTCGTGTCGTGGTTTTTCCACATGAGGGCAAGCTGGTCACTGTTGACCAACTTGATTTTACTCAAAAAGGCCACTTAGAGTCTAAAGATTCCACTGTGCCATTGGTTAATTAGGCCAAAACTGCTGCACAGAGCTTGGGGGCTGGAATGTATGCATCATTCATGGGCACATTCGATATTCCAGCTCCAATCCTTTATATTGGTTCTACTAGTGTAGGGAAGTCCATTGATTCGGTGGTCGATAGGATTGATCCTTGGGTCGTCCCAACCCCTCAGGAACCAGAAGTGCCCTTATCTGCAGTGGAAGTGGCGTATCAAGCTATTACCCAAACCACTATAGATCCCATTCCAGATCCTCTTACAGTCTCGGATGATCTGGAAGAATTCTATATGCCCGCATGGGCAGAGAACTCTTTACATTCCATAGATTGCTTAGACACTATTTTACCTTTCGATGAAGCTATTTTGGAAGCTATGTGTCCACGTGATAAGATATGTGAGGATCTTCATCACCGATCTTATTTCCTTCCAGAGCTAAGCAAGATAGAAAACCAAGAGTTTCATGTGAGACTGTCGGATGATGTTGATACACCTGTCAACCCTTTACCTAGGGAAGGAGTGTTTGCCGAGGGGAATATGGTAAACATTTCCGCTACTATACCGATCAACATATCTGTAAAACCAGATGTCGTGGAAAATATCTATATAGGTGCAAACTGCTCTCCGGAGGAGATTGCCATTTATATTTCCCTTTTTAAGGAATTCCGCGATATCTTTTCCTGGTCATATGAGGAGATGCTAGGAATTGATCCATCTATTGTTCAACATGAGATCCCAACCTATCCTGATGCCAAACCAGTTCGGCAAAAATTACGCCTCGTGAACCCACGTAAAGCGGCGGCTGTGAAGGCAGAGGTTGAAAAGCTGTTGAAAGCAGGTTTCATATATCCCGTAGATTTGACTGAATGGGTGTCCAACCCAGTTCCTGTTGATAAAAAGCAATGGACTATTCGCATTTGTACGGACTTTAGAGACCTTAACAAATCTTGTCCTAAGGACAACTACCCTACACCGTTTATTGATCAGATCATAGATGCATGTGCGGGTAGTGAGGTATTCTCATTTATGGATGGTTTTTCCGTCTACAATCAAATCCAAATCAAACCGGAAGACCAGCATAAAACTGCTTTTATTTTCCCTTGGGGTACATTCGCGTATAGAAAAATGCCCTTTGGATTGAAAAATGTAGGGGCAACCTTTCAACGAGCCATGAAATTCGCTTTTCATGACATAAAAGCCATTGTCGATCCTTACCTGGATGATCTGCCTACTCATTCTCACAAGAGGATCCAGCATCCAGATCATTTATGGTTGATTTTTGAGAGATCCAGATACTATAAAATTCTCTTGAATCCCCACAAGTGTGTTTTCTGCGTCGAATGAGGTAGATTTCTTGGATTCATTGTCTCTAGTAGGGGCATTTAGGTGGATCCTTTAAAAGTTAAGGCCATTGTAAATATGCCTCCTCCTCGTTCACTTAGGCAACTTCAGAGTTTACAAGGAAAATCTAACTTCCTTCAACATTTTATCGTTAATTATGCCAAGATCACAAAAGGTTTCATGCGCCTGCTTAAACAGGACACCCCATTTGTATGGGATGAAACTGCACAACTCACAATCGAGGCATTGAAAAAATCGTTGTTGTCGGCTCCTTTATTACGCCCGCCAGATTATTCTAGGGATTTTTTATTATATCTGGCTGCGTCGGAGTCTACCATTGGAGTAGTGCTAGTTCAGGAGGATGACAAGCTCATTGAGCATGTTGTTTATTATCTTAGCCATGCTCTGGTTGGACCTGAGCTTAAGTAATCCCACATCGAGAAGTTAGCCTTAGGGGCTGTTTATGCTGTACAGAGGTTACGGCACTACATCTTACTGAGGACCACTACTGTAGTGGTGGATGTAAACCTTTTCCAATATGTTTTATCCCGATGGATTGTTGGGGGGAAATTCAATAAGTTGATAGTCATTCTCCAAGAGTTTGACTTGGTTTTCCAATCCGCTAAATCCAAAAAGTCCTTAGTTTTTGTCGAGCTTATAGCAAAATTCCCTATGGAAGAAGATGTAGTGGTTCAGGATGACTCATTCCCAGATGAGCACATCTTCCTTATATCCACCTCTGATCCTTGGTACGGAGATATTCTTATATATCTCCAGACTTTGAAGTATCCTACTGCTTACTCTAGGGAAGACCGACGCAAGTTACGCCTTCATGCTAAAAACTACCTCATTATAGGAGATACATTATATCGACGAGGGGTAGATTCCATCTTGCGTCACTTCCTTACTCATGAGGAAGCGGATATTGTCCTAAATGATTCCCATAGCGGAGCGTGTGGGGTTCATTTATCTAGGTTAGCAACGGCCCAGAAGATATTACGTGCCGGGTATTTCTGGCCCACCATCTTTAAAGATTGTGTGGAGGCTGTGAAACACTGTCATCCATGTCAGCTGTACACCAGAAAAATGCGGTCACATCCTACTCCCTTGTTTCCTGTCATCTCGGTAGGCCCCTTTATGAAATGGGGGATAGATTATATAACATGCAACCTAGCCTCGGCTGGGGGGCATAAATACATCATTGTCGCTGTCGACTATTTTACAAAATGGGCAGAGCAAATGCCTACTGTAAAAGACAATGGGGAAACGGTAGATTTCTTCGTGTTTAATCAGATTATTGCTAGGTTTGGTATTCCCAAAGTGATTGTCACTGACCATGGCAGTCATTTCCAAAATCACATGATGACGGAGCTGACCACTGTTACCACCTAAGTTGTACTTAGTGGTTTTCTATCAAGTGAGCCTGGTGAACCGGACAGGGATAACTTGTTCGGACTTCAGAGAGCCTTTAGTCTTGCTTC